>JAPEUT010000294.1:0-34564 GCA_027946375.1 Neodidymelliopsis sp. IMI 364377
CATCACTGCTGCATCATCGAAGTTTGGCGGGAGATGAGATGATTACCTAGTGAATCAGTCGTGATAGTTAGCAATGGTAGTGCAGTGTGACTAGGCTCGGCGAAGCAGCGACCGGGACATTTTGGGTGCGTGGCAAGGCGGCGGCGGCTAGTGGGGTTGAGGCTCAAGGAAGGTTGGAAATTGGGGGGTGAGATGGCATGGGATGGGATCTGCAGCTGTTGTTGCTGTGGTTGGTAAAAGGCGTGAGCGGTGCAGCACACGACATGAGTAGCTTGAGGGGAGGATGTCAGCAGCGCAGCGCAGTGGGGTGTAGATGATGAGGCTGTGATGACTGGCCGAGTGTCGTGTTGTGCTGTGTTGTGTTGTGTTGTTGTTGTTGTATACAAAAATTGCAGCAAGCGGTAGATAGCCGCGTGCCGTGACACAAGCAGCAGCGGCGCTGGGGCAGCGTGCCCACGATTTGCATGGCACTGCGCGCCGCGCGTCGTTTGACAGCTCCCAGTTGCCCCACGCTGCGAATCAACGCCTGCCCTGGCCCGCGGCGACTAGCAGCAGTCGAGCACACGGCGAGACTGTACTACGACTCTACCATCGTACAGACTACCGGCATGTAGGCGTCAGTAGCTAGACGCAGATAGACAGACAGACAACAGGCCAACAGACGGACACACTAGCAATCAAGGCAAAGACTGCAGAACAGTACCGGTATTACAGTAAATGGCAATTCTGAGCGCGCTCCCCGGGAAAGCCATCGAGTGCTAGCAAGATTGAGGCATGGTGGCCTTCCCTCATCAAACCAGAACCAGCAAAGCACCCAGGCCCCTTGTACGCTGCATTCGAGTTAGGCGCGCTACCATGTGCGCTCCTTTTCCACCACACCCACCACGCGCCTCCTCGCTCGCTCTCCGCACAGCCTCGTTGCTTGACTTTGCAGTGCCCGTCGTCGCCGCCGTCGCGTTTTTGATTTAGCCATGCTGGGCCCGCTGTAGCATCTCCACCCTCTACTCTCCACCACCTACCGTCCACTACGCGCTACGCACCCACACCCCCCGTTGACTCCCCACTTGTACCTACTTGATACTCGCTGCTACATCTATTCTTCTGCCACTGCATATACCATACCGTACCGTACTACACCATACTGTACCGCACCGTGCTATACCGCCGCCCTGCCTCGTGCCCTTTCAATGTCGCCGTCGCCCGCCATACTCGCCTAATACTCATCTACACGCGCCCGACGACCGAGTCCCCTCGGCTTCCCGTCGCGCGTGTCTCGTCGCCGCTACACTGCCTTGGTTCAACGCCCCCCGGTCCCTGCGAGCGGCAATGATGGAGAAGCTGTGGATTGTCGAGGAGCGCAAGGACAAGCGCATGTACCGCCGCCGCTGCGGCGCCAGCGATGTCCTGACCTTCTTCTTCGTCTCCACCTGCGCCCTGCTGTTCCTGCTCATCTGCTCCATCCTCTACGGCACCCGCACCGAGACCCCGAGTCTGCCGCCTCTCGTCAGGGGCGTCATGCCCGCCGGCCGCTGTCTGTGCGAGTTCAGCACAAACTTTGCCTGCGACACCTGTCTGGACTGCGCGGCGAACCAGGTCGTCCTGGGCCACAACGCGACCGAAGAGGCGGATAACTGGCTGTTCAACTACAAGCGCGACAGGAACAACTATGCGCTCGACGAAGCACAGTGCGACAGCGCCTTTCCCGGGCAGTACGAGGATATAGAGCGCGCGGTCAAGGTGCGCAAGCGCTGGGGCAAAGTCACAGAGGGCGATCTGTCCAGCTTCGACCTGACCAAGGGAATGGTGCGCGCCATGATCTTTGATCGCGAGGTGAGTCGCCGTGTAATCACTCGCCTCAACCACACACACTGACCACGCACGACAGCTCTACATTATCGAAACCTTCCTCGTCGACAACATTAACCGCCAAAAAGCGCTCGCCTCCCTCAGCGCCATGTACCGCGCCATCCTCGCCGCTCCTCCCTCCTCGGAAATCCCCAACATCGAATTCGTCTTCTCCGTCGAAGACCTGCCCGCCCAGCCCACAAAACCCATGTGGTCGCTGGCACGCCGCGCCCAAGACCACAATCTGTGGCTGATTCCCGACTTTGGCTTCTGGAGCTGGGACATGCCTTCGATTGGCACACTGGACGAAGTCGCCAACGAAGCCGTGCAGCGCGAGAGCATTGAGCCCTGGGACCAGAAGACGGAAAAGCTGGTCTGGAGGGGCAAGATTACCTTTGCGCCCAAGCTCCGCAGAGCGCTGCTCGACGCCGCAAAGGGGAAACCCTGGAGCGATGTCGGACAGCTCAAATGGACGGATCCAAACTTCAAAGAGCAGTTCTTGGGGCCTGTGGATCAGTGCAATTACATGTTCATTGCACACGCCGAGGGTACGTCAAAGCCATAACTATCAACCACAGCAACCCTCGTTCTATAACACCATTCTAACAAAACCAACAACAGGACGCAGCTACTCAGGCTCCCTCAAATACCGCCAACTCTGCCGCTCAGTAATCGTCTCGCACAAACTCCAATGGATCCAACACTACCACTACCTCTTCCGCAGCAACGGCACCAACCAAAACTTTGTCGAAGTAGAACGCGATTTCTCCGACCTCGCCCCGGCAATGGAAGACCTGCTCGACCACCCGGAAAAAGCAAAACGCATCGCCGACAACTCAGTCGCCGTCTTCCGCGAACGCTACCTCACCCAGGCAGCCGAGGCGTGCTACTGGCGCCGCTTAATCCGCAGGTGGCGCGACGTCATGGCCTGGGAACCCGTGCTGTACCAGGGCGTCGAAGTCGGCGAACACATCCGCCGCACGCAGAAGCGGGGCGTGCGCTACGAGACTTTCATGCTGTATGAAGAGAAAGTGCAGATGACGTGGCCCAAGTCGGCGCAATGACTAGGGGAGTCGTTGGAGGCACAGAGGGAGACGGAGAGGGAGGAGACGGAGGTCGGAGGCCAACATACTGCTTTTGTGCTGGGGATGCAGACACTCCGAGAAACAACCGACCATGATACCCTACGCTAAACCACCTCTCATCTCCACCACCTAAAGAAACAAATGGGGAAAATCGGGAGAAAGGAAATCTGCATATATACCCCCATTCATCCATCTATCCATCCATCAGCAAGCGTCAACAAGCATCCACCCTATCCTATCCTATCCTATCCTATCCTCCTCATTTCCCCCCACAACCCCCCTCGCCTCGCCTCGAGAGGAACATATAAACGAACGAACGAAACCAAACCAATCAAAGCAAGAAAAAGAAACAGCACACGACAAAGAAGGATGACGGGAGAAAAGCCAGATGTCACGAGAACAGCAAAAATCCCGACGATCGCGCATATTCTGGATACGTATCAAAGAAAGAAACAGTAGAGTAGCGTAGAGGAGAGTAGAGTGGAGTGTGTTTGTATGTCAGTCAGTCAGTGAGTAAGTGAAGGAGTGGTCCATGTCAAAAATCAATGTATGTATATATTTATTTATCTATAATAATTTAGAGCCCTTGTGCTCTGGACTTCATCTTCTTCTTCTCCTTCTTCTTCTTCTCCTTCTCCTTATCAGGAGGAGAGAGAGGGGAGAGAGAGGAGCAGAGGGGTCCGAAATACGAAAGTTTAGTTACATTTACACTATCGTCTAGAGGTTAAGTATGGATAAGTGGATAAGTGAGTGAGGGAGGCGGTTTGAAGGATTTAAATGGTATTGTAGTCTATGATGTGATATGATATGACATGGTTGAGCGACCATGGAATGCGGTGATTGGTATCTTGAGGTCGGTCGCCCGCCAATGGTGAAGAGATTTATTTAAGCAACAAACGAAAATACCCTGTTAAAGCGCCGTTCGCACCGTTTGCGCCGTCCCGTCGTTCCCAAGTGATATGCAATTCAATCAATTCGGTCCAATGCAATCCTATCCAAACTCCACAAGCGGCAACGCAACGAGTGTACGTGTGCGATGCGCATGCTCATACGCGGTCTTCTGCGAAGTCAAGCACCTCACAGTCATCCTCGAAGAACCCCTCTTCCCCCTCCTCGGCGCCATCTCTCTTGACGCGTCGGCGCCGTGTGGTGACAACGACCTGCTCGACTTCCTCTTCGTCGTCGTTGAGGACGAGCTTATTCTCGATACGGGCTGCGACTCCAGCGACAAAGTCCTCGTCGTCGAAGTCGTGCATCTGTGTAGCGGGCGATGAGACGCGGACGGCTTCGACATCCTCGCCGAAAAGCCACGGTGTGTCTCCCTCTTCGTGGTGGAGATTGCTGGCAAGACCTGGTGTCGAAGGCTGGTACTCACTGTTGCTCTCATAGACGCTGGACAGTGGTCGTGAATAGACGAAGCGAGTGACCCGACGATCAGTGTAGAACGGCTGGTACGGCGGATTCGTCTCAATTTCCGAGAAGCTCAAGGGCGCCAACGTTGTACCAGAAGCTTTAGCTCCCCGCGTGGCAGTCTTACGGGGTAGAGTCCGAGGAAGCCAATCTCCATAGATCTCATTCGGCATCTCCTGGTCACCGGCTTGTGGATAAAGCTGTTCGGTAATTGCGGGAGGAAGCAGAATGTCTGGCACAGGGGCAAGACCAAACTCGACTATCTTCCTCTTGGAAATAGACGTCGCGTTGGAAGACTTCCCCTTACTAGTTGCAGGTCGCATCTGCACTCGCCAAATCTGCAGCACACCACCGGCAACTAGTGCGATAGATCCTCGACCCTTCCCGGACAGCCATCGTACGCTGTATGGCTTGACGCCACTCGGCGACACGGGTAGTGTGAGCTTGTTGTCACCTGCGTGTCGAATGTTGTTGATAGATTTGCCTACGCCTGCAGCCACGGCCTTGCTGGATTTCGCACCTGCAGCAGGAGTCATCCCAAGACTACTGAAAGTGAAGCGAGAACCACTGTTGTTATTACGACCACGAACAGCGTTAAGGAAAGGCTTCGCAGTACCGTTGATTGCTTGCATTGCAGAGCCAACTGCGCCTCCACCGTTCGCTGCTGGAGCGTCGTCTTTCGGTTTGGCTTGGCCTGCTGTGCGGACGCGTCTGGCGGGTGGCCACTGAAACGCTGAAGCTGGCATGAGGAACATGTGCACCGTGCCTTTGTCCGTTACGACGGCGACTTTGTCAATGCGAGGCGCAGACCAAGCTACGTCGATAACGTTTGTGACCGTGATGCGAGCGAACCTAGCAACTTGTCGTACGTGCGGTCCCAGCGCTTGCTCCCTAACAGACCTACGGGCTCTCCTAAAGTTGATGCGCTTGAGATCCCATACATCTTGGAAATCACCCTTCTTACTGATAGTCATCAACATCAGGCCGGTAGGAGAGAAGGAGAGGAAGCTGCAGCCGTGCGTGGCGGGAACAACTGCAATTGGTTGCAAAGCGCTTTTGCTCCGTGACTCTTCAGCCTCAACGAGTCTCTGCAGATCATGTATCGCAATCACCGAGGGTTCTTGTCTTGGCTGCGTTTGGTTGTGTCCATGCGTGGGTGGAAAGTAATGCTGCATGGGGTCCTGATAAGGTAGGTTATTTGCAGAACCCTTGTTCATGTAGCTCTTGATAGCCTGCATGCCTTTCTCAGTAGCCCACCGTGCGCCTTGAATTGCAACTTGCGTTCCTTCTCTTGTCAAACGGTTGATCAGGCTAGCCGCTTCAGGGGCATCCACAGCACAATTCGATGAAGGTTGGGGTGGCGCATTGTGGTGTGCGACGCCAGGTGGACGTTCGTAGTATGAAGACGTCAAAGCTGTCCCATTGAGAGGGTATTGCGAACTGGATGCAGGCGGGGCAACAGCGAGCCATCGATCAGACAGAGAGAAGATTGGAACGCCATATTTTTCAGATGGAACATCTTCATGGCTTCCATCCGCACCACTAGAGGCACTTGAAGGTGTCACTCGTTCGCGAAGCTGAATCGACGTCCAAACCTTCCCTATACAATGAAATCGCTCTGAATGCTCCTCATATCCTTTGATGTAAGGAGTGAAGATGAAGACCTCTCCACTCGAACCTGATGCCACAACCACAAACTTACCATTCGCATCGACTGCTAATTCGCCAGCCGGAGCAGGAGGCTGGAAAAGAGGACTGCCAAATGGAGTGATAAGGGGTATCAAAGGACTGGTATACAGAGTAGCCAGTTTCGTCTGTTCTTTGAGGGAGTAGACTTCAACAGTAGTCTGATAACCACTGATCTGAGTGGTTGAGTCGTTGCTAGACGGTCTGCTAGGAGACTCTGAAGCAGAATCGTCGACGATGGATGAGGAGCCACTACCACTGTGACTACTACGACTCTCTTTCAAAACCGGTCCGTGCAGAGTGAGTGCGATCAGTGGCCTCAACGTCGCCAACGGATCTCTCCTAAAACTCCAAGGTAGGATTTTTGCACCGATGACACTGCCTCTCAGGCCCTCCAATCGACCTATCAGGTCCAACTTGGCTCTCTCGACCCTGAACACATCAAGGCCGCCCTGAGATCCAACAAGGAGCGCGTTCTCAGTGGTTCGAGCTGCGTCGTCGCCTGCCATGCTCAATGTGTCGAACCCACAAAAGTATCCACCTTCGCCTGGAGATATGCTCCCGTCTCGAAGTCGATCGAGACCCAGATCGAGCTCAGGTGCACCGTAGAAGTGTGCTTGAGGCTGGTGGGGGAGGGGGGGATTTCCAGAGAAGTTCTGTGATAGAGGACGACCAGTGAATTGTGAGTATGTAGATGCTCTGCGATCCTTTCCAGGCGAGCTCTGCAGCCGTCCACCGAAAGTCGCCTGCTGATTGGGATGACTCAGAGGCCGACCCCCAGCTGTGGGAGGTGAGCTGGACATGCCTGGAGACATGTATAGTCCGTCACGAGCACCTGGAGAATTCTGAAACGTCGGCGGTGAGCCAGCTATGGCTATGCCGCCGTTGCCTGGAGAGGCCTGGTTGCCGAAGAACGGTAGTGACTTGGTCCACTCGGTGGTGTATTGGGCAGTTGCAGTTCTGGTGGCACCGAGAGCCGACAGCAGTGGCGAAGTTGTCGCATTGTAGTTGGTGGGAGGAGAAGTGGAGGAGAAGCGCCGTGCAGAGGGCGGCGACTTGGTTCTGTGACATGGTTAGCATGTTCGGTAGGTCCCAGAAGAGGGTCAGGTTGGCGACTCACATCTCGCGCGGGTAGATGCGTGTAACTCTCTCCCCGCGCCTATTGTCTCGTCCCAACTCATTTCTCGACCTGCGTCCGCGTTGCTGGGGCGTGTCCTGCACCTTGAGGCGGTTGCGCTGCTGCTGGTAGAGGCTGGTGATGTTCGAAACAGGCGTCGTGTGCTCGGCGGCGGACTTGGGCGATGGGCTCATTCAAGTAGCTGGGGGGTGTTTGCAGTGTGTGGTGCAGAGCGGAGACTCTGCTGCAGGTGGTGTGTAATGTGTAGGACGGAGAGAGGGCGCAGTGGGTAGAAGCGGGTGAGGCTGGCGCGTGAGGTGCGCTGGACGGACTAAGACAGAGCCGGCTGCGTCATGCACCAAACCCGTGAGTTCAGCCCGTGGACAAACGGACTCTGTGTCGTGACAGATGGCAGTACAGATGACCGGTATATGTCAAGATGACAGCCTGTACCTGAATGGACGGCCTTTGGGCGTGGCTGCTATGCTCTCGGCGTGGCTGCTATGCTCTCGGCGTGGCTGCTATGCTCTCGGCGTAGCGGGAAGCTTGTTGACAGTCGATCAGCCGCGGTGCTGGGAGCTTCGGTGGTGTCGGAAGCTCCTCAGCTCACAACGAGGACGAGTCTAGAGGTACTGCGTGTTTCTGGGCGAGCTTACGGGCTTATAGTAGCTGTTCGAAGTGTTGAGAAGTGTGCAGATGTCGTGAGCGCAATACCCAGGCCTGTCTTGCTCTCGTCAGGTCGAGACACACACCTGCCCCTCAGTGGCAGCTAACGCAGGTGACCTGCTAGCTCGCCCGCCGCATTTCGCGCCATATCAGTCGTCTCGTTGGCCCACGTTCTCTTCACTCGCTGTATCATGGCCGATGCGTTCTGTTGAATCCAACCCCCCACTCGGCACCTCATTCACGCAGTTCGATGCGAGTTATGCATTCGGTCGAGGGTGCGGGGAAAGCTGCGGGCAGCCTTCTGCGATGACGTCTTACGCAACACAACATCTCGTCCCGCTGAATCCATGCTCTCTTATCCCAACATTCTTACCTTGTATCATCGCTTTTCTCCAGTAAGAGCTCACGAGACCCGCAATCAACGGTCCGCATGCCGTTCCAGTGCCCATGGTCATGTCGTTACGTGTGTTATGGATTGTATCTGAAGTGGCATCTGTCATGCCTTCTGGATGTGTACATGTTCACTTGCTGAGTTACCAGCCACATCAAGAGGCTGATGCGCTGCTGCTTTCAAGGAGTATATTTGCTGTGGCTTCGTACAGCCAACTGCGCCGTCGTACCGTCACTCACCACTAGTGATGCTCAACACCAGCGTTAGTAGGCGCTCAAGCTCCACCTTGCCAGCTGAATTTCGTCCCTAGCCAACCACGTATGAAGAAGCTTGCCGCCTATTAGATCTTCGTTGACCTTCTGCTGGATATAGGAGGACCGAAGTCGACACTCCAGTCAGTGTCCAAGCTGACTTCAGATACGAACGTTGCTCGTATGCTGTGCTTTGTCTTACCCAAACTGGGTCTGCACGAAGATCATCTCATGGACTTGCGGAGACCTATCCTAACGGCACACCTCAGGGGTTGGTACGGCTTCCAACATGAGTACTCCTCTAAGTGGCTCGTACGTTGTTTTGGTAATACGTCACTTTGTGTTCGTCAAGTGGTCGTGTCTCGTAGAATTAGTGTGGCTGGGCATGACATGAACCCATGTTGATGTAGCTCGGTCAATCCCGCGTTATCGCTGTCGCAATCCTGCAGTCACGTCTCAACATCAGGCGGCTACTCACCATGCCCGCCAGTCTCACTTCCTTCTTTCCAGCGTGACCGTCGCGATCTGGTCTTTGAGTCTGAGCGTTCGATAGTTGTGTCGTGCCTATTGATGTCATTCCTTCGTTCCCACGCTCTCTACCACAACTTTGGAACCCCGCCATGACCTCTTCCGAACTGGAAGCCTTTGCTCGCGCTTGCTCGCGTTTACTGGGGTTTCTCTACTTCCTGGCATGGGTGCGTTGAGCTACGCCAGCTCCTGAAGTCTATCATCTCGTACTGACGCGACCGGCAGTCTGGTAGCTTTTATCCTCAGCCCATATCCAACTACAAGCGCAAATCGACGGTCGGCCTGGCTATCGATTTCCCTACGCTCAATGTTCTTGGCTTTTGCATGTACACGGTGTCCACTGCCTCGTTTCTCTACTCGCCCTCTATACAAGCGCAGTACGCGCACCGACACCCCACAGCGCCACAGACGACTGTGCGCTTCAACGACTTCTTGTTCGCGGCGCATGGCGCGGTCATGTGCATAGTGTGCTACAGCCAGTTCTTCCCAAAGATTTGGGGGTTCTATGTCGGCAAAACACAACGGGCTAGTCGGGCAATTCTTGGAATATTTTGGGGCTGCGTCGCAGCTATCATATGGTCCATCTTAATGGTGAAGTGGAAGGGCAGGAACGGCGGATACGATGCTGAGACCTGGGCATGGATTGACGTGGTAAGTCTCGCTTGCATCGGCGATGGCCATACATCTGCTGCACTACTAATGACAACAGATCTACATGCTTGGATACGTTAAACTCATCACCGTGATTTGCAAGTACATTCCGCAGATGTGGGTGAACTACAAGCGGAAATCAACCGTGGGTTGGTCAATCTATCCCATGCTGCTAGATTTCACCGGGGGTTGGCTATCCCTGGCGCAGCTTGTCATCGACTCTTCTCTGCAGCACGACTGGACAGGCGTCACAGCGAATCCTGTCAAGTTTGGGCTGTCGAACATCACAATCGTGTTCGACATTATCTTCATGTTGCAACACTATGTGCTGTATCGCGGCTCTGATGAGCACGTAGGAGATGAGGAGGAGCTGGAGTCTTCATGGGACGAGGAGCGCGAACGACTCATATCTGAGCGTGGTACCTAGTTCAGCCAACACTGCAAAAATGAATAAAACTACCGGTACTACACACCTAGACACCATTTCAAGCGCGGAAAACGTACCCTGATAGAGCCAGACCAAACCCCTTCAGTCGCCAAGGCGGGCAACACGGGTAACTGCAGCCCTTGTCGGGCGTACCAGGGTTCGCACTGCTCTCGTCCTAAAAAGTAACCAACATGACGTCAAGTGTCATCGAGTACGACCAAAAAAGATGTTGCAAGGTTTTTGCTCGGCGAAGTGCGTGAAGATCCTCTCGTGGCAGAGACGCCTCGCGTTTATCTTGACCGTAGTATGCATCGGGGAAAGGGGACAAGCGTGTACACACACTCGGGTTCGCTCTCAGCCGAAAACAAATCAATGCGCATCCCTGCAAAGTTTGGATACCAATGTCAGGAACAGAGCTAGGATTGGAACCTTACTGGAATCGAAGGCATCTTGGGCGAGATCGCGGCGCACTTCCAGATCCACTAGGCTGTCAACTTCGATAGACTGTAGACCAAGCAGTCCTCGCTGAAACTTTCAGAGTCGAGTCTGTCTATCAAAAGATTCTCAAGAGTCTCTCATTCTCCCCCGCAACATCCGGCGAATGTAAACAGAGGTCGCAACTAAGCCGTTAGCGTGTGCGAAGAAGTGCCGTGACAGCTTTGACAGAACAGCGGGAGCCTGTGTGTCCTTCCATACGAGCAGATAGCTTCTTCGGTTGGTAATGTCCAAGGTTCACACGAGGTGTTCTGGGCTTGGCCTCGTGTTTGGTCGTTTTTGTCATCCACTTGCAACGGCTGGAATGCAATCGTTGGTCGAGCAGGCGTCGACGATTCCCACCAGGATGGCACGGCTCTGGGACGGCACGCTCAGGCCCTCAGGCTCAGGGACGCTGCACGAACTGGACGCGCCTTGCTGTGGGGCTGGGAAGGCGCGACCGACCTCGTGCATTCGTGTTTTGTGTTTGATGCAAGCATTCATCTCATTGGGGTATTTTTTGCTGCTGTGCGACTCACAACGCTTCTTCTGCATCAATTGTAGATGTTGTCCATTCGCCAGCACAGACAGTCTGCTACACTTCTGACAGCTTTGCGTGCGTCGCGCCACCAACGTCCGGACCTATCTCCATCGCGGTGAGAGCACGGCTCAACCTCGACCATCGACGGTCCACCTCTTCTTACAGAACCGGCTCCTCCCGAGCCATTGGTCTGGTCTGTCTGTCATCCTTCAAGACGACCTTGGCTAAAGTTTGCTAGCTGGATCATTCACCCAGTGCCAGATCTGCCGTATGGGCATCATAGAGTGGAAGGTTTTAGACACGTTACCGGTCGTGGCCTAGCTGCACGCCGTTCATTCTGTAAGGATCCTGTCCCAACGTGTCAGGTCCTTTCAGCTGTCCGTCTTGGTACGTTTGTCTTATTTAGGCTTCTTCGTCATGGTTCCGCATTTTGCGCCCGCCAATACATTCTCGTTAATGCTTGAGCCTCTGCCCCCTTGCAGCTGTCTATTGGTCTTGTCGCCCCGTATTCTTGTTCTCAATGCACATGTTCACGCACAAAAAACGATCGGCTCATGGTATCTATTCCTCCACGCAGTCAGTCCAGATTACGCCAGACACTGTCAAAGCTTCCTCAATGGGGACCGTAGGTGAACGCGCCCCGGCCTACTACGTCGATAGCGTCATCGCTGGAGCTTCCCCCGATGCGGATGCCAGAGTTCAGGGCGAGCTTGACGGCCCGGTTAACCACGAACCGCTGGTCATGGACTTTGCTGCAATGCACGATGGGCATAGCATAAATGGCCCCAATGCCCATTTCGCTGCACCCTCTAGTAAAGCCGACGGGAGTTGGCTTTCAGACGACGATACCGCTGCCGCACCCCCAGACTTTTCCCGGCGAGACATCTTACATCACATTCCTCTACGTACAAGGTAAACTGAACCAGTATCGCTCCCACATGCACAACGACTGACCTTGATCAGCTCCAGCGACGCTACTACAAAGTCCAAACGACGAAGTCTTCTTGGACGATCCTCACGCGAATCAAGCGTGACGACAGAAACATCCTTCCATATGCCGGAAACACATCGTCTCGTCATGCCCGAGACGCCAGAATCTCTGAAGTCCTATCCGCGCAGTTCATCACGAGCTGGTAGCATAGGAGGTCAAAGCTCCGTTCGAGCATCGAGCACAGGACCTACCACGATGCGCAGCTCAGCCGAGTCGGTCAATTCACAGGAGTCCTTCACACCGTCAATAGCTACAGGTGCTCTGGCTCCATTGCAACAAAAGAATGGACTCGATGACAATGATCGTCTATCACCATTGCTGGAAGATGATCCCAAGTCCTGGGACCTTGTGGAGCCAGAGGAGGACAACCGCAAGATGTTCTCGCTCGAGGCTCAGTCAGAAAGGTTGTTTTCCAAAGAGCACCTGCATGCCATCTTTAGAGACACACCGTCCTTGCTCCGCTTTACATCTTTTCTTAGTACAGCGCGGCCAAACTCTGTACCCACCTTGATCTACTACCTCGACGCACTGAAAGCATTGCGTGCAATCAATTATGCCAATGCCGTTGCAGAAGCATTGGAGCCGATCCCTGGTCTGGAGTTCACCGAGACCCAGGCACGACCGACCGTTAACGGGATATTGGAAGAGAAGGCAAGGCAGGCATTTGATATCCTAGTACGAGACGACCTGCCGGCGTTCATTACACACATCTTCACACAGGTCGCGAGTGTCAGCATTTCGAAGCGTGTTACAGGAAATCTGCCGCCAATGTTACGTGAGGCTAGCGAAGGGCTGGCAGAGGTTTTCTGTTTGACAGACCCCTCGAGGAGAGATAACCCGATCATCTTTGCATCCGAAGGTGAGCATTTTACAGTTTGTTCATGTTTTGTAATACTAACCTAGAAACAGAGTTCCATCGAACCACACAGTACGGTGTTGGTTATGCCATAGGGCGAAACTGTCGATTTCTACAAGGGCCGAAGACGAATCGTAGTAGTGTTGCCCGTTTCAAGGAAATGTGCTTGTCAGGCAAAGAACACAGTGAAGTGTTTCTGAACTAGTGAGTATCCTTTCAATCTGTTGCGAACAACCTTACTAACTGTTTGCCAGCCGACGCGATGGTTCGCCGTTCATGAACTTACTCATGACAGCACCCCTGCTTGACTCCAGAGGCACTCTCCGCTACTTTATCGGTGCTCAGATCGATGTTTCTGGTCTTGTGAAAGATGCTACGGATCTCGATGCCTTTCGGCGCATGCTCGATCAGGACGACGGTCTTGAGCCAGCAGAGGAGCCCAAGGACGAATTCCAGGAGCTTAGTGAGATGTTCAACCATGGCGAGCTGGACACTGTACGCAAGTTTGGTGGCAACATGCACCGCGACCATCTAGAAAGTCAGGACGACAAGTCGAATGCAGTTCAACGACCTCGACTGCTTATTCAGGATCAGTCGACGTTCGATGTTGAGTCGGCCGAGAAGCCACCCCCTAAGCCGGAGGGACGACTAGCCGGGCCGTACAAACATGTAAGATATCAACCAGCCCGTCCCATAGATGCAACTGACTAACGTTACTTCAGTACCTTCTTGTCCGCCCCGCCCCATCCCTTCGCATTCTTTTCTCCTCCCCATCGCTGCGCGTCCCTGGTATCCTGCAGTCGCACTTCCTCGACCGCATTGGAGGCTCCAATCGCGTGCGTGAGTCTGTTCGTGATGCTTTGACCGACGGGTCGCGCGGCGTAACGGCCAAGATCAGGTGGCTCCCGCACGCAATCCAAAATCTTGGGGACTCACATGAAGAAGGTCGGCCTCGATGGATCCATTGCACGCCATTGCTCGGTCAGTCTGGATCTGTGGGCATCTGGATGATTGTTATCGTCGATGAGGAGAAACACGCTACCCCGAATCGACGGTTTAGACAAGCGCCACCCGTAGCTCAGGATGTGAGGCGCCCGCACTACTCCAACGGACGAGCGAATCTCAATGGCAGAATGGAAGACCTCGACTTGACCGAGGACGATAGGGACGCATATAGATATACAAGCCGGGTTGCGAGTCCAAAGGGGGATCGAAACGGCGAAAGAGAGCCACATCGACACATGCTAATGGACGCCGTACGAGCACCGTCTAGTCCGCTTCGCGCAATGCATGAACAGCGCGCTGTGCGTTCTTCGTCTTCGAGTCTGAAGGATAACAGATATGGTGTTGGGAACAGTGTGGACTCATTCCAGATCTGACTGCATCCGGCAAGCAGTTCCGAAAGTGACGAGAGCACGGGATGGGGAAGCTCAACGGATGACACCAAGTACAGTGGAGAAGAAGAACGGAGTGGCAGTATCTGGAGTACGACCGATGGCTGTGGGATACTGAAGACGGTTACTTTTGAGATGAGCGAGGAGTCGACAAGGAACTCAATAGGCTCTTCGACGATATCCTCTGTCATACCCAAGGAGTGGGAGGACATGCAGCAAATGACGGCAGGAGAGGACCCGTCGGAACACTTAAGTCTAGTCGTCGAGCAAGGGCGGTGGGCGAAGAAGAGGCGTTCCGCAGAGCAATGCTAATGAGTCGTGGGTGGTATTTTGTAAGATTTATAGGCGTGCGTTATACCCTTCGGGAGGCGTTTGTTACGGGAACGGGCGATTTACTGGTAATACTAGCAATCACGACCTTTGAGCTTCGATCAAAGCGTAATGAGATCACAATACACTTTGCGACAGATCCGATGTGGAGAAGAGAAATGCGATGCAATACACTTGCACTACCAGGGTTTGCGGCGACTAGGAGGTAAGCCTCCGTCTGATTGGCCAACACCAATGTACAGCGTGAAAGCCCACCATCAACCATCATTGACCCCACCGAAACATCTCCCACTCTCCGTCCCCCAACGCGCGCGCAGCCACGACACTCCACAGTGCTCTACTCACAATCTTCCACCAAAATGGCGACCATCCGCCCCATGCGCCCGGACGACCTCCTGAAATTCTCATCCACAAACCTCGACCACCTCACCGAAACATACAACATCGGCTTCTACCTCGAATACCTAACCAAATGGCCCGAACTATGCCAAGTAATCGAAGGAATCGACGGCGCAATAGAAGGCTACAGTACACATTACCCCCTGCCCCTACAACCCCACAACCTCCCAGACCTCGCGGGGAAAAAAAAGCTAAGAAAGCATTACAGTCCTCGGCAAACTCGAATCCTCACCCTATCCCTCCCCCATCGACCCCTACACGCCCTCCGCCGGCACGAAACTACAGCCCAACTACCTTCCCTGGCACGGACACATCACGGCCTTGACCGTAGCGCCGTCGGCGCGTCGTCTCGGCCACGCAACCGCGTTATCATCTGCGCTGGAACGCTCCTCGGATGCGGCGAATGGCTGGTTCGTTGATCTGTTTGTGCGCGCGAGTAACGAGATTGCGAAGGAGTTATATAGGAAAATGGGGTATAGTGTTTATCGGCGCGTGGTGGATTATTACAATGATGGCGAGGATGCGTTTGATATGCGGAAGCCGTTGAGTAGGGATAAGGGGAGGGAGACGGTCAGGGAGGGGGGTGAGGAGGAGAGGGTGTCGGCTGAGGATGTTTGGTAGAAGGGGAGGTGGTTAGTATATACCCTGTTTGAGTGTGTTGGTGGAGGACGATGGATGTGGTTTGCGTTAGATGGTTTGCGCTTGGAGCTGGGTTGTTCGTGTGCACATGTGAATGTGGCCTTGAGAGAGTGCGAGAAAGGGAGGAATAATTGTAGACGTGTCTATCTGGGTATCATCGCTTTCATCTAAAGTGGGTGCAGCTTCCAGCCCACTCACTGCCTAGCGCAGCTGACGTCTTTGCTCCAGACGATCAATACTTCAGCCCCAGACCAAGTTTGTGTACCATTCAGCGACTGAGTCCCGCTGTCCGAGACTGCAATTTCACTATCCTTCCGTCGACGCAGCTTCACTTATGCCATCTTCGCCGGACCGAAGGTCGCAGGGCTGCAATAAAGTCAGCCTATCGTCGTTACAGGATGTTGAGCTGGGATATCATACTGCAGGTGCTTATCTTGGAGTCCATACGGCTGATACGGCTCTACAGGCTCGCCTTCGATGTCTGGTGATGCTGGTGGTAAGACTGGTTCTGCATGATCGCGGATAGGTGGTGCACTAACGTTGCCGAAAGGGTCAGACTGCTTCTCAAAGTCGCCGTCGTTGATTTCAGAATCTGCGGAAAAACGCGGTGTGGGACCGCCGGCGGAAACTGTTGAGACTGTGGAGCGGCGTCGCTTGAGGTCGAGTGCCAGCAGTGTGGTGGTTGCGATCCAGAGGAGGCTGTCGAGTGTCAGTCACATGTCATGGCTCTTGAAGTTTTATACTCACACTTCAAGTCCGATCAGCACCGCACTCGCGACCAGCGCTCCGAAGTAGGTGCGGAAAGTGGTATCTCTTTTTGCATATGACGAGCAAATCTTGCCGCTCTCCGCGGTGTAAGAGCACTGGGGGTTCCACTCGTGGGCCAGATCGGCAGTGAGTCCAAGGCTGACGATCCAGAGGATAAGCATGCATGCATGCAGTCCCAGCGATACATAAGTGTTGCTGTATTTGGAGGCGAATGTTCGAGTCGCAATCATCCATGAAGACACACCAAGACTGCAGACGGTCTATTCTTGTCAATACCCCAATTTTTTCACCAAGTACAGGGACGTAGCACTTACCACGACTAAAGAGTAGATTAGGACATTGTACGAGATATAATCGACACCGTACGCAGCGAGTCCCAGAACTGTGATCGCAATAGCAACCTGTGCGATGTGCGCAAGCAGAGTTGGTAAACGCATTCGCTGCAGGTAAGCCGGTTGCTGTGCGCCTGAACCATCCATCTTCAAGTCTCACTATTGCGTTTGTGCGTTGTCGAGTGTCTCCAGGACCGACCACGAGAAGATAAAGGACCGAAAGTAGTTGACTGTGACAGACAGAGACGAGCGCGGGTGTTTGCGCTTTTGTACATAGACAAATATGAGCGCCGATAGACCCGAAACAGTCTCAGGTTACAAGCAAGAGGCTATCTAAGGTTGACGCCCCACATCGTCACCTGTGTCAGGCAGTCAAAGCACACACTGAGACAGCGCACGTTCAAGCCACTCGCGTTCGAGTCGTGTCGTTTCCGCGATACCTCCCCCACGTACCCACCTAGCCCGTGATGGGCGCAAGGGATGGTGGCGTACAAGTGATACTTCGAGCGATGCTCCTCGTGGTACTGTCAGTCCTTGCAAAGGTACCATCAAAACGGCTTTGACACCGCTTGCGGTGAGATGCATACATGCTGGTCAAATGGATGATAGCATGCAGCGATTACTGTTGTGCGATCTGGATTGGTGCCGAGATAGCGGATGTCTGAGACAGCGTGTTTCCAAACCTTCCAAACCGGGACAGCACGTCAAGGAACATGCAGGCGGAAGGTTGATATTTTGGGTTGCGGGAACGCACGCACGCACTTGTATCAGGTATATGAACGGAAGGGGCAGCCGCTGGAAACAACGATGGTGTTGTCGTTCATTGGAGGTGGTTGTGATGGGAGAAAAGATGGACGCAAGGACAGGGTCCAGCCGAGACACTAGAACGGAAGGAATAACCCTCCCGTTGCCTTATACATGCTTGTATTATTGACAGCGTGTTGTCTTGTGTTATCTGTACTTGTTCGAGAAAGTGGTTATCTCCGCATGGGAATGCACGTGTCTGACCGCAAACTCCAGCCTTTCTGGCTGTTCGTTCACCACGTCTAGAAGAGTCCGTGCCTTCCATTCGCATTTCAACGTCTTCTCGGCACCAAGTGCAACTCTGCAAATGGCCTAGATCTGGACCCTCTGCAAAGCAGCATCATGGAACCCCGCAACACAAGCGCGTCAACTAAAGACTGGAGAGGTAAATACCTGGTTGTTGACAAATTGCACAATGACGTCAATCTGATGAGGGAACGCGTGGTCTTAATCGTCTTCCTTAAAAACGACTCCCTTCTTACGATTACCATTGACTACTAAAAGTAGACAGATCTTCATTAGTCAAGATGGCCAAGACACACCAGGATAACGCTGAAAACATCCCTCAGGAGCACCATGTGCACAGGACCGGTTCATGGCTGCCAGCAGGTTAGTCAAGGATGCACTCATGTAGCGACGAAGGATACTCATACAGACACAGACCATCGCCATGTCAAAGATTTCATTTCAGACATCGTCGGGCATGTGGAGAAGAACCCAAAGGACCTCCATCCCGTTCTGAAAGAATTCAAGGAGCTCATTGAGAATAACACCAGAATTTACTTATTGGTAAACGCAATGTTCGATGAGATACCACAAAAGAAGCCATACTCAAACGACCCTTCCGGTCACAAGCAAGTCCGTGACTACCAACATATGTTGGAGTTGTTCAACCACATTCTCACGACCGCACCCTCCTGGAACGATAGACAATACTCGGCAGGCGTCGTCGGAACCCCTTTCAACGCTGTTCTCGATTGGCCAATGGGAACACCCAGTGGTTTCGCCTTTTTCCTTGATCCTGAGGTCAACAAAATGCTGAAGAAGACATTGAACGCGTGGGCGGAATTTCTGGGTTCGTCTGATTCAGCATATGTGCTCGGTGACGATGCGAACAGCTGGTTCAGCAAGCACGGCACAGAGGACTTGGCTATCACCGCAAATGTTGGTCAGACCGATTACAGCTTCGACGAGTTCTTCCAGTGTGATCCTTCCAAGAAGTACAAGGGCTTCAAGTCTTGGGATGACTTCTTCGTTCGTCATTTCCGGGAGGAAGTCCGACCTGTCGCTTCACCAGACGATGACAATGTCATTGCCAACTGCTGTGAGTCGAAGCCATATAAGGTTGCACGAAACATCAAGGCACGCGATACGTTCTGGGCCAAGGGTCAGCCATATTCACTCAACGACATGCTGTCGCAAGACCCACTGCACGAGAAGTACGCTGGCGGCACGATATACCAGGCTTTCCTCTCTGCTTTGAGTTACCACCGCTGGCACTCACCCGTTAGCGGTAAAATTGTCAAGTCCTACAAGGTCGATGGCACATACTTCTCAGAGCCGCTCTTCACTGGCATTGGCGATCCGCAGGCGAAAGGCAACATGGACAAGGCAGGCGAGAAGACAGGACAGGGCTACCTCTCGGCCACCGCCACCAGAGCCATCATCTTCATTGAAGCCGACAACAAGGACCTAGGAGTGGTGTGCTTCATCGGCATCGGCATGACAGAAGTTAGCACATGCGACACTACTGTTAAGGAGGGCCAGCACATCAAGAAGGGCGAACAGCTTGGAATGTTCCACTTTGGAGGAAGCAGTCACTGTGTCATCTTCGAGAAGGGAGTCGAGTTGGACGGATTCCCCGATACCGAAGATCCTGAGCACAATGTACCTGTGCGCTCCAAGCTCGCTGTAGTCAAGAAGAAGTAAATTCTCACTGCAATACTCATAGCAGGAGAATATAATCAATCAAACAAATCGAAAATTTAACTTTCCCTAATGTCATCTTTGTCTCAAGCTGCTCTAAATCTTCGACCTCGCAGCCCTCTTCTCATCTAGCTCCTTCCTCTTCGCCTCAAACCTCAACTTTGGCGCCCCCTCCACAAACCTCTCCGCCAACGCATCCACACTGTTCACCACAGCAATCATCCTTGCATCCCTAATCGGCGCATTCTGCAGCCTCTTCATCTCCATCATACTCTTCCCATCATTGACCGCCAACTGCTCTTCCAAGAACCCGACCACCTTGGCCTGAAACTCGTCGCCCGTGGCGTCCCACACGTAGTTGTACAGGCCCGCGTCCAGGAGTTCCTGAGCAGTCAACTTGCGCCCGAACATGAGGAAGTCGTTGGTGCGGTGGATGCCAAGGGACTGGGAGAAGGAAATGGCGGAGCCGTTCTCGGGGACGAGGCCGAGGGCTGAGAAGGGACATTGGAGCCATGCGGTTGACGAGGCGAGAACGATGTCCGCGATGCCGGGGAACCTGTTTTGTATTTAGTCATCGATGAGGAAGTTGGGATTGATGGTTATTACCAAGCTGCACCGCCGCCGACGGCCGGGCCGTTGAGTGCGAGAATAAGCACTTTCTTATGATCGATCATGGAGCGGAGTAGTTCTTGGGCTGTGAAGCGTTGTTAGCAAAAAAGCTCAACCCAACAATATCAAGAAGAGTGTATACATACCATACCCGAACCTCGCCAAAAACTTCATCTTCTTCTCCCCCACGCTCGCAGACTCATCCTATGCATTTCTCTCAGCCAATGTTACGCTTTCTCCTCACCAGCCCACCTCCGTGCCAGCAAAAACTTAAGCACTTACGTCATCGTGCGTGATACCCTTGACATCTGCGCCGGCGCTGAAGAATCGACCTTCGCCCGTGAGCACCGTGAAGACGGTGTCTGGGTGCTCGTTGAGGACGCGCAATCCGGAAATGATGTCTTGGATTAGATTGCCGCCGAAGGAGTTGAGGGATTTGGGGCGGTTGAACTGGGTGTGTTAGATGGGTTGTTGGATGAAGACTTGGGGAATAGGGAGGATGGTGAGGTATTGAGATTCGAACCTTGATGATTCCGATCTGGCCTTTGATTTCGAACTTGATGTCTGCGTATTGGTCTGCCATGGTGGGTGGGATGTCCACGTGTGTTCTATCTCGGCTAGCTCTTGATGGGTCTTTTCCGCTCTGTGCAAAATGTCCTTGGCCTTTTTGAATCGAATGCAGATATCTGCGACGCTGATACTAGGTCGTTGGTGGTACGTGGACCTTGCAGTCCAGATATGGGGTTACGATGATCAGCGGCGCTTAGCCGCAACCGCGGCCCCGCAAAACGGTATTCCACAGCCTCGGTTCGATGACATGTGGGGAGAGTCAGCCTCCTTTTTTCTTCTATGACGTTCAGTAATCTCTGTTTTGAGCTTGATCACAGTATACATCACGTTTGGTCTGTAGCAACTGGTGGAACAGAGATATGATGTGGTCTGTAACGTGTCATTTGCAAAGTCGCTCACTCATCAGCAGATCAATTGATGTTTCGAAGCAATTAGCAACTCCCTCCAGTCCCTTTCCGATACACAGACTGGCTTCTCCCACCATCCGCACCTGTCCTCAACACCACGTCGTTGTCTTCGTATCTGTTCATTCTCAACAGCCGCTTGACTTCCAGATCGGTCATGTACGAAGCACTGTGTAGTGTATCCATCGTGTCAGATGACAGCACTTGCGCAACAGCCTGCCATGCATTCCCCAGAAGCGAGTGATTTGTCTGAGTTAAGAAGAGAACTACTGCAGTTATGACAAGACCCGCATGGATGGCCAGAAGGACCATAACGACTATGAAACCCGTCCATTGTGTTGGCACGTCAACCTCCACGGACGCAGAGTAGCTTGCGTTGCTGGCAATGTCAAACTGGGGCAGGAGATCGTAGTACGTCATTTGAGAGAGAACCGTGAAAAAAGCCTGGAACGCAAGTGCTGGGTTGCCGGTGTTTTGTATGATGTCTTGGAATAATGCTGCGTGCGTTCGGTGCACGCCGTTGTAGTCGGAAAATGGTGTCATTGCTGCAGTTGCTCCCCAGAAAGCACCAGGAGAAAAGGGATTTCCCAAATTTATATCGGGGTTCAGGAGCTTGAACAACCCCATCTGTATGGGGCTTGTGAGAAAATCGGACCCACCATCATCCATCTCCTGAGAAGTCCAGTTCACAGGTGAATGAAGAGTGAGGATTCCACGCTGTTTCGGTGTCAAGCTCCCATCCGACCTATCCAACATCTGACGGACCCTAGAGGTGTTGTATCTTTTGGATTCTGCCTCCCAGGTCATAGTTTTGGGTTCCGGGAAATCCTGTCCATCATCGACACGTACAACGTAGTTGTTGGAATTCAGGTTGGCGAAGCAGAGAGTCGCGCTCAGACCAACGTCCAATGAAGCATTGCCAGGGCTGAGATCTGCCCAAACACCGGAAGATGTTTGGGTCCATTCAAACGGACCGACAGAATAAACACCGGACTGGTCGGTCCCAGCTGTAACTACTTCGTCAAGTAATGTCTGCCAACCGTTTCCAGTAGCATTCATCAGGAGCAACGGTATAGAGCCTGTATTTTCAGGATCCAAGACGTTATCAGAAAACCCTTGGACGTCCTGGAACAAGAGCGGAATACTGAAGGAAAGCCTCCAATCTGTGGAGTTAGCCCAGTATATCCGGGCGACCACACTGTGCAAGAATGCCCCTTCGTATCCGCTGAGTTTGTCGTTCTTCCCCAGAACTATACCAGGTATATCACCCTGCAGCTTCATCTGGCCAGCGATCGCTATTTCGTAGTTCGAATTCGTCCCAGATCCAAACAAGAACGTGATGTTACGAACAGAAATTGAAGGTGTGGTGCATCGGATTCGAGCGTCAAACACAGTAGCTGGCCCTTCGTAGCTCCGTAATACACTTCTATTCTCAGACTCGAACGGCAGAAAAGCTCGAAGAGTGGCACCCGTATCTGCATAATCTGCGCCCAGATGCGGTGGTTCGGCGTATTCGGCAAATCGAGCGTATGTGGATGGCGCAGTTTGGTAGAAGTCAACACCAACACCCGCTTGGATGTTGCCAGCTTTATCGTCGTACTGACCGTGAGCACTGTAAAGAAGTTTATCATCGTAGATAGCCCCTGGTACGACAGCAGTTGGGCCAAAGTCTGTAATGAGGAGCGTCGAAGTGAACTGTAAAGCAAGTGCGTCCAAGATAGCAAGGACAACGAGGGTCGAATAAAAGTGTTTTGACCAAGTACGAACTGAATGAAATACATTCCAGATGTGTGATTGGGGACCGTTGTTGACCGTTCGGATGATAGAGAGCATTGGAAGATGTTCGGCAGCAGCTCCTGTAGTTTCCAAGATCCAGGCTGCGACAAGTGCTGCAAATATACCCATTTGAGCTGAAGTTGCAAGGCGGATAAGGACCGAGGCTACGGTGACGACTCGAGTGGCCCAGCCTGTCTCGACGATGTGGAACCATAGCAGTGGTGTACGTTCTCCCGTCTTTGCACTTTCCGAACCAGCCCACAAGAGTGCAAGGAAACTCATAGCCAAGAGGCTTGCAATTGAACCAGCTATAAGTACTGCAATGTTCCAAAGACCGAGCCTAGTGACCAAGCTCCTGTGAGGTGGAGGAGGTGGCCTCGCATCAGTTTCTGGTAGGATTGCTGAATGCTGTACAGATCCATTGGGTTTATCGCGGCTTGGAATAGGCATAGTGGTGCTCGAGGTCACTGGGTTTTTGTAATAATTCATGATAGCTGGAATTGCAAGAAACAAGCGTCGTACGCAACGTCCTCGCACTTAAGGAAAACGAGATTGTGATAGAACACTGGAGGCCATACATATGATTGACAAGACTTCATTATCGCCCTGACAGCCAAGACCATGTGCAGCAAGATCGATGGTCCAGATGTTCAGCCGCAGTGTGAATGCAAAATCGACCAATCGCAGGCGTACGTGGCGCTTCATGGTGTGCTCCGCTTAGCTGAAATTCAACCAGAACAAATGTAAGAGGTTGCCGAAAACGTGCTATGTATGCGGGCGCCTGAGTTGGGCGAGACGCACCTTAATTGTGCGTTTCTTACTCGCCGTGTGTCTACTCAGCTGATGGTTGTGATGTTGGCGACGCACATGAAGGAGGCATTTGCAAACAGGAGTAAACGAATGGACGAAAGTAGGAACAACGAACTATACATCTGTTGCAAGCGAGGTCTAGTGATACGTCAGAGTGATATTTTAGTCAATTATACAAGCCACCGCAGTACATTTACCCTGCTGATGTATCTTGTCGCCTAGAGCTAAGAAACAGCACACCTAAAAGGGGACTTTAGACATTTGATAAAGCTGGAAGCAGTCTTAGTTACAAACAACGGTCAACATGTTCCCCAGCACAATGGATCAGATGAAATGTACAATGAGTTGTTCGTGATTGTAGAAAGCAGCGTCCAGCGTATTACTACTACATAACCACCCACAAATCCACAGCTCACAACGAAGTAATTAGTTGTGAGACCGGAACGGCGTGATCTATAAAGTACTAAACAGTAGAAGAGGGGTATGCGCAATTTCAATAAGGTAATGCCAAACAAGAAGGTACAAAGATACATGCAAATTTTGAATGAGCTCGACAGACATATGAAAGGTTTGGGTATGGGTACAAAATGCCTGAATAGTAGTGTGAGCAGAAGAAAACGTTAGAGGTCCAATAAGTCCACGACTAGTGGCCTTGGTTATCGAATCATCCGTGATGTGAAAAGCGCTGAATGGAGGAACAAGTGAAAGGTAAGACTGGTAGCTTCCTGAGCGCTGGTGGTGTCATCGAAAATTGCGAGACTGAGTCGTCCATGAGAGCTGTACCGCAGCGAGCAGGCCACTACATGTTGTCGCTATGGTACGGGCGGTACTGACTACCGGCGGTCGATGCGCGTCCGGTTGAACCTGGGACAGAGAACTGCTTCGTTGTAGGTCCATCTGAGGTAGCAAATTGTCTCCTACTGGCATTGCCCTTCTGCAGTCGGTTTGTTCGCCAACCCTCGTACCATTGTTCGCGACTTGCTTCACGGAGCTCCGCTCGCCATTCGCTGAAGACACTCTCCCTTAGCCTGACGAAGTCGCAATGCTCTGGGTTGTAAGGATCTGCGAAACCCCACGGAAACTTGCGACCTATCACATCGGGTTCGTACGGATCGGGTGAAATGACGCTCAATGGTAAGAAAGGCGTCTCGGCATCTTCCTTCTGAATTGATGCAGACATGGCTGACGGCTTTCGACTGTGATTCCTACGAGTATTCGGAGGTGAGGTCGGAGGTGACTGCGAGGCAGACGACGACCGGGATGATGCGATCGAACGAGCGGCCTCGGATGATGAACGTCCAAGAATCTTGTTCAAAACATCAGCCTTGCCTTCGTTGTCCGATGTTTGCGCATATTCGTCTTCGTCTCGCTCGTCCAGCCGGTCGGTATCCTCGTCATCAAGATCCAAGTTCAAGGCCTCCAAAGGATCTAGCTTCGCCCGCTTTATGGTATCCCAAACCATCTTTTTCAAGTGTCGCATGTGCGCACCAGTGATGGTATCAGCCTTGCTGATGACAGGAATTACAGTTGTCCTAGTCTGGAGTTCGCGAAGCACATTGAGGTCCAGGTTCTCGTCAAGGCCGCCAAAAATTGCACTGCCAACATTGATGACATTTGACTTCTTGCGAGCCTCAGCAATGTTGGAATCAAGGCGAACTGGGTCCAGAATGAGAAAGACGCAATGGATGTGGGTGTCGACAACGCCCGGTGCGCGAACGACTTTCTGTTCTTCACCGAAAGTGTCCTCGAACTTGGACTCGAGAAACGAGGTGACGATGGGCAATTGGAAGTCGACAATGTTTTTCTCAAGGCCTTCAGAGTCCCACAGAGTAACGCCGACTCTCTCACCGTCCACTTCGGTTTCGAGGTATTGTGAAGTGAAGGGCGAGTCTTCGGCGACTGCGCTAGGCGGGGGAGACGGGGTGTGGGGACGCTTCCTGGCGGGTAGCGCGAGCGCAGTGCGAAGAAATTCAATGAATGAAGACTTGCCGCAGCCTTTGGTACCGAGCACAAGGATGCTGAGGCATTGTTAGTTTGACTCGAAACACGGGACAAGTGTACGTACTTGAATGGCGTGGGCTGCTTCTTCTTTCGCACACGACGTGGGCTGTTGACGGCACTGATCTGGCTGCTGGCGTAGCTGTAACGACCACGGTTGGTCATGCTCTCAGTCCTCGCGTAGGGGTCGGTGTCCATGTATGAGTAGGAGCTGCCGGGAACTGGTGGCATGACGGCAAGATTAGGAGTAGGTGCCATTCTGTGCTGCTCGACGGACGGCCTGCTGAAGTTTTGACTATAGTTGCCGGCTTTGTTGGAGACGATGGCGACAGAATCGGGGCGGTGTTCACCTCCAAAGCTGGCAATCTGTGGGAGAGGCGCATGCGAAGGAAGGCGAGGTGGCTCCTTAGGCAGCATCGCGGCTTCCCTCTGCTTTCGCAATAGCTCCTCCTGAGCAAGTGCTTTCTGCTTGCGACTCATGCTGGGAGCTCTCGAAGTGCTGATTTTGTTTTCGGATGAGCGTTTTCGGAGAAAAGAGAAGCTCGACCTTCGTGCTGCAGCGGCCTGGAAGTCACCGTTTGCGGCAGGTGCGGCAGATAGATCAAGCGAAGCGTCCTTGGTGAGGGGGGTATTAGAAGATGTAAGGTTGGGAGTCGCCGTGGCCATGGTGATCAGGTGGGATGCGCCCGTTATATCAGCGACGACGAGCAGCTTGCGCGTGTAATTTCAGTAGGCGAGAAAGGAGAGCAGCAGCGGAGCAGACGGCTTGGGTAGCAAGAGCTGGGTACCCTGCCTTGCGCTCACAGGGCAGTCAATTGCAAGATGTCGCAGTGACGAGAGAAAGAGATTGAAGGGGGACGCTGCTAGAGATCAGCCCAGGCAGCCAGGTCCCTCAGCAGGCGCGCAACGTCGAGTGGATCGACTCAAGACGAGTGAATGGCTCAGGGTCTGTGTGGGGAGATTAGGTCGCACCTTAGCCGCGGTACAGCGGAGTCGTCTCAGCGCTACTGCAGGGCGGTACGGCTGTCAGGCCCACCGAATACGAAGAGCGAGTTGGACAGACGAGATGCTCTAGAGCGAGTGACGGGATGTCTGTTCGATACCAGAGGGCGCGAAAGCAGAAGGTACAGCGTGCGTGTTGGGTCGTGAGACACGTGGTGAAAGATCAGCACACGGCCTTCGAGAACAGCGGGCTCCAGGAGAGCGACAACGAATCCAGGATGGCACGACCTTTTCTCCAGCGCGAAACGCTTAATGCGAAACCCGCCACCCGCTGCAAGGTACCGGTACTCTACGACATCTAATTCGCAATGCATCTATAGCGGCGTGGCTTTTCATGCGGTTGCAGCTTGCAGATACGCTTGTGTAGCCGTCATGGACGCACGACGTACGCAAACAATCGTCGTCAATGGCGACCGGAACAGGTGTGCAACACAAAGGCTGCCCACGCGTCTTTTTCTCCGAAACCGCATGCACAGCGAAGCGGCCAATGCGAATTGGGACCGACACCGTTCCCACTAGGGCATGATCGTCTCAGCGCCTGGAGATCAGGCTGAGGACGCCCAGCAACCCCGGCCACCTGCGCATGAATTCACCTTATAAATCCTACCACCATGTGCCTAGGAAGACCCTCGAATCAGGGTTTCATCTAGCCTCACCACCATCTATACCAGACTGCTGCGCTGATAAAAGAACAAAAGTATAAAGTGTTGGCGTCAACGCCGATGTCACTTCCATCGAGTACGAGCGAAAAAGGGGCACATTAATCGGTATGCGTGAATGTCGACCAGATTGCGATTGCTTGTGCATGCATCAGGCACCTTGGACACGACGTCGAGCGGAAGCTGTGAGCCGTTTCTTATCGATGTGGCCCCACACTTTACACACCAGCACCTAGACAACATACTTTGTCGACTCTGTGTACAACTCCAAGAGACCTGATGATCGAACTCATATCTATGGTTCAAGGTGTGTGCAATTGTAGAACTTGGGCTCGGTGGTAAGCAGTTCAGTCACAGCGCTAGCGTTGATTGATTGCCCCTGCCACGTTCAGGCTTCCAGCTGAAAACCATAACGCTGCCATACGGTTGTCACCTTGCTCTCACACCCCCCGTCTACCCATTGACCTCTCTTCATTGCTCACAGCAACATGGGGCTATTGCAAGAGCGCAATCTGATTTCGGCAATAGCGGTGATCGTCTTGGTATGGATTGTAACACGGCTCGTGGCGTATTTCAAAGATCGAGCGCGATTCCAGAAGCTTGTAAGACAACCAAGCTGCGACTGAAGTACCTCTCCATTGCTAAAAGTTGCACAGCCTGGTCCGCCGTACTCCAAAGTCTTTGGACACCTTATCGCACTCGGCAAGGTCGCCATGAAGTTGCCAGCACGCGCCCATCCGCACATCCTGGTAGCCCAACTCATGCGTGAATATGATCTACCACCGGTTTTCTACATGGACTCGAGACCAGTCTCCATCTTATCGCTAGTAGTGACTGACCCGTGAGTGATGAATCACTGAGCTCTGGAATGAACTCACACAGTTGTAGAGATGTGGCTCGTCAAGTCTCTGAGGCTGGATTGCTCAAGCATCCTTCAGTCGTGACGACTCTAGAGCCGTTTGCAGGGAAACTGAACATGGTGACAACAAGTGGACCACTGTGGAAGAAGTGGAGAGTCGCTTTTAATCCCGGGTTCTCGGCAACACACCTCATCGCTCAAGTCCCCATGATGGTCGATTGCTGCCAGGAGTTCATCAAAGCGCTTGATGGGCATGCATCTGCAAACCGGTCGTTCCGAATGGAAGAGGAGGTAATGTCTTACCGCACCAAGCCCTTTCATAGCTTTAACACTGTTTAGGCAACAAAAATCACTATCGACAACATTGGAAAGCTTGTTTGTGATCATGACTTCAAAAGCTTTTCCCCCGATAGCCAGTTCGTCGGTTGGATGAGAGGTGCTCTTCTATGGGCTATTGATCATCAATCTATCAACCCTTTCCACCGTTACAGTCTCCTACGAAGGCCCATGACGATGTTTTACAGGTGGAAAATGAGCACCTACGTCGGAAAGATCTTAGACGAGAGGTTTTCGGCCCGAGGAGATGTTGCTGCAAAATCAGAGAAGAAAAGGACTATCATCGATCTGGCGCTCGAAACGTATGTCGAAGAGAACCGTGATCAGAGTGGTGTCGGCGCAGGCAAGATGAACAAAGAGTTCCGGAAAGCAGCCATCGACAATCTCCTGGTGCTGCTATTCGCTGGGCACGATACAACAGCCTCTACCCTATGCTACTGTTGGAAGCTGCTTACCGAGAATTTGCACACCCTCGCATCGGCGCGTAAGGAACTGGATGATGTCTTTGGAGTTGGCATCAGTGCTGCAGTTCGACTCAGAGAGAGCCCCCACCTGATCAATAGGCTTGTTTACACACATGCCGTCATCAAAGAGGTGCTCCGGCTTTGGCCTCCGGCATCATCTGCTCGCATGGGAAGCAAAGATTTCTTTATTCGAGACCCTGTGACGGGCGACATGCTCCCGACTGAAGGCGCCAACGTCTGGACTCCACCATTCGTAATGGGTCGATCGAGGAAAATATGGGGCGGCGATGTTGATGAATTCAAACCTGAACGATTCCTACCCGAAAACGCATTAAAGGTGCCTGCAGAAGCATGGAGATCATTTGAGAAGGGTCCGCGCAATTGCATTGGACAAGAGTTCGCTTGGATCGAGATGAAAGTCGTCTTAGCGTTGACTCTGCGAGAATTCGACATTCGCACCGCGTTTGATGAGTTAGAATCCTTGAAAGACGATGGGACTCTGTGGACGAAAGACAGCAGCTTTCGTAAAGGACCACAAGAAGCCTTCGGCGAGCCTATGTACCAGGTGTTGCTGGCTGCTGCGAAACCAAGGGAGGGTATGCCTACACGAATTGAGCGTAGGAGGCACTTCTAAAACAATCACTAGAGCGATATTGTTGAGGAGATCTTGCTTGGTAGATGCTCCAAGTCTTGCGAAGTCGGTACCTAGAGACGAGGGCATTGGATCGTTGGTTGTGTATATGTCGTTGTCCTGGGCGGTGATTAAAATTCCGAACTGCTCTCTACGTCGATAGACGCCGAGAAAGCACGTAATTACCACGTTACCGACCGGAGCGCACTGTAATATCGATAGCTCGGACGAGTGAATACCGTAGTGGATATATCGAGGTGGGTCCAGCACTCGATGGTCAGCCAATCAGAGGCACAGGACGGAACTCGTGCATCTAATTCCATCCCTGCGTCCGTCATCTTCCACTCCCCTTCGTTCAACATCCCAGCGACCTTCTCTATCTGCGATGGCTTCCGAAAGCCAAGTTTGTAGAGTTTATACATAAGACATGCATCATGGACGCATCGCTTTCCTGTATACGTTCTGCTTCATCTGTACCGCCTTTACGTTATCTCATGTACTGAATCAGGAGATGCCTTCCATCAAAAATATTGTTCCTCTATTCTGGATTCCTTCCGTGGTCGCCCAGAACACCAGCGTAGAACTTGTTTGGCATGCACCGAAGAAGAGCTGGATCAATGACCTCGGGCAGGTCATCAATGGGACGGGAACAAACGGCTTCCACTTCAACGGGTCGCAGTTGTCCGCTGGAGCTCCATATGGCACATACAACTGGTGTAACATGCCACATGTGAGACGCCAAGAGTATCCTAAAGCCAATGCGGAGTATGAGTTGCAATATGTAGAGGTGTAAGCGCACCGTCCTCTCATTGTGTATTCCTTCCAGCTAAGAATGGCAGTATCCATCGTCATCACAAGAGGACGCCATACGCGTCCAACACTTTTCCCAAAGAGTCTTATGGGTGGAGTTGCGATGACCAAGGCTTGTTCTACTACGGGAAACCCCTTAATCCCCGAGGCAATGACTCAAGCTCAACATACTGGAGCGTGTACACAAGCGAAACCAACCCTTTTGCGCAGACTGGATTCAATGGGTCTTGTCAATTCCCACAAATAACCAGAGGAGGATTAGATGATTCATGGCAGCATGGTCAAGATCTCTACGGCGTATATCATGACCTGCTTGGCTTCCTCCCGGATGACATGGGCAACAAAGTTACCTTCCGAGTAACGAACAACCAAATTACATCCCAGGTCGCCGGCATGCTGATCGATGGAATGTATGCGCCAAAGCACGACATATCTTTCCGTATTCAACCCACAGGGGTTGATTCTCTCGAACCGCAATACTCCTGCCCCGCAGCTTCCACTCGCTACAGCTCTTACGGTGTAGGAAGCAAGGCCGGGAATTGGACAGCTCATCTCACCGCCGCAAAGCCCCTTTTCGACTCCCTCGACTCAATCTCTGGAATTGCCAGAGACTCAACAGACTGGCACAAGTCTTTCGATCATTACTACGACAACCTGTCCGCACGACAATGCCATGCCAAACCTCTGCCGTGCAACATCAACGATACAAAATCTTGTGTTACCCAAACTCAAGCCGACACTGTGTATCGCCTAGGTCAATACGAGTATTCCTTCATCTACCGCGATTCACCGCAATCCCTGCAAGCTGCAGTCGGCTCTTACGGTGTATGGTTAGCCGAGCTGGCACAGAATATTCGAGATGCGTCAGCAGGAAAGAGCGAAGTCATCTATCGCCACAACGTCGCGCATGATGGGTCTGTCTCGAGACTGCTTAGTATTTTGCAGATCGACCAAATGGTGTGGGTTGGCATGGGTGCTGAGGTCGTGTTCGAAGTGTACATCAAGAAAGCGTCCGAAAACAAGAAGTACCTGAGGGTTCTCTGGGGTGGCCAAGTACTCAAAAGCTCGAATCCGACGTTGGGAGAGATTGACATGTTGGATTTGGATGTGTTTTTGGCGTATGTGGACGGGTTAGTAGGGGAAAGGGCAACTAAAGTTGTCGAATTCTGCTCTTCTTAAGGTCACCACTAGAAGCTTCTGTATCAAGACAGACGCAGCGTAATCACTACCCATTACCTAAGCTATCGTGAATTCCTCATAATGCTTAGTAACATGAAGTTCATCCGTGTATGGAGCGTCTAGCCATACACTCGTATCAGGACCGTGCATACCGTGAGTAAGCTGCAGTCATCGCGAGATTAGGACCAGGCTGACGAATCAACACAGGGTAGTTTGTCTAGCGGCCACGAAGCTCCTATCAACATCTGGAGACCGTATTGCGAGCGATGAGGTGCGGGAGGGTGAGATTTGGAATTGTTTGATGGGATGCAGATGCATTTACAGATTGAGGGGATATAATAGACTTCCATGCGCCAACAACGCTGATGGATTCCATCGCACTGCATATTCCTCAAGTTCTTATCGTTACAATTCACAGGAGCGAACTTCTAAGGGAAAAGTAAGATGCCGTTCTCAGAAGATCCCGAGGTCCTCGAAACCAGCTATGGTCTAGTCAGCACTCTTCGTGCTGCAGCTAGCCAGCCCACGCAGGAGTTTCGACCCGGTGAGCACCGCTTGTTTTATCCCGTTATCTCGAATTGATAGGATACAGCCCATGCCAAAGGCCAATTACTCACGGGGACCTTTACACCCACCGAAATCGCCTCAAGCTTGACTAATGCACCACACTTCAACACTTCAAACATCCCCATCACCGTCCGCTTCTCTTCCTCGACCGGCCTCCCACATATCCCAGACACCGACGCCAATGCTAATCCACGGGGCTTCGCGATCCGTTTCCACCTCCCCGAGATCAACGGCAGACGCCAACATACGGATATCATTGCGCATTCAACCAAGTACTTCCCAACTCGCACTGGTGCAGAATTTCTCGAGTTTCTCCAGGCTGCTGGTGGTGCCAATGCTTCTGAGGCGGTTCCTGAGTTTTTGTCCCGACATCCTGAGACGGTGAGGTTTTTACAGGATCCTAAGCCGAGCCCTGTGTCTTGTGAGTGTATTTCAGGCGAGGAGAAAATGGGTGGATGCTGACTGGAGTAGTTGCGACTGAGAAGTTCTTCGGCGTGAACGCGTTCGTATTCATCAAGGAGGGCAAAACAACAACTTTGCGATACCGTATCATCCCTGTTGCTGGCGAGCAACACTTCGATACCACAGCGCTGGAGACCAAGTCTCCGACTTATTTCTTCGATGAGCTATCCGAGCGTATTCAGTCCACTCCTATCGAATTCAAGCTCGTCGCGCAGATTGCCGAACACGGTGATGTGACAGATGATGCTACGGAGATCTGGCCCGAGGAGAGGGAGATTGTTGAGCTAGGCACTTTGAGGATTGAGAAAGTCTTACCTGAGGAGGAGAGTCTGCTTCAGCAGAAGAAGATTATCTTCGATCCCATTCCAAGGGTTGATGGTGTGCAGGCTAGTGATGATCCGTTGCTGGAGGTCAGGGCTAATGTCTACTTGAAGTCGGGACAGCAGAGGAGAGCTGCAGAGGTTGCTGCTGCCTCGAAGACAGATACAGGTGAGGCTGTTAAAGTCGTTACGTAGTAGGACGCTTGGTGCATATAGTCTTTTGCAACGAACCAGAATGCATAGTGAGATTACGGATCAACTCCGTTATGTCAGGCCCGCACCTTCCGCCCAAGTAGCCGTCACATGGTAATTTCTTTTCACTTACACCACCAAGATCGTTTCACAATGACGACCACGTTCTCAGTGCGCCGCTCTCAGCGAGCTTCACCTTGACTTCCCAAACCATAAAACTCTAGCGATCACCTGCCAGCATTCCAACCCACGCTCAAGCCCACTAAATCCTCCTACCTTCCTCATGCCTTCCCACACAACTTGATCTTCACACCACACGACCCTTCCACCCAACATGGCCCCGCTAACCGCACCCCAAATCCACACCATCGAAATTGCCACGCGCACCTCCTCCACCGCATCCCTGCTAGGCTCTCTCTTCATAGCAGCCACCTTCCTCAGCTGCCCGTACTTCCGTAACCCCAAGACGCGACTCATTTTCTACATGACGTGGGCCAACATGGTCACCAACGTCGCGACTCTGATGTCTGTATCTACGATACCGAATAATACAAAGGCGACTTCGCCGCTTTGTCAGGCTCAGGCGTTTTTGATACAGTGGTTTATGCTCGCTGATCCGTTTTGGGTAAGTGAGTGAGTGAGTGGGTGAATGGGTATACAAAGAATGATTTTACGGTGCTAAATTTACTCAGGTGTTTTGCATGGCGCTGAATGTCTGGCTGGTGTTCATCCAGGGTTACGATGGGCGACGGCTTCTTCGGCTTGAGAAATGGTATATCTTGTTTGCATACGGGCTTCCTTCTGTTCCGGCCATTACCTACCTCATCCATGATCATCGTATGGAGCCGCGTATCTACGGACCAGCTATTGTAGGTTTGGCCGAGTCTTTTTTGTTCGGCGTTTGCTAACTTGGAAGATCTGGTGCTGGGTGCGTAAGGAGTTCGATTGGATCCGGATTGTGCTGTACTATGCGCCGGTGTGGTGATGATGACCTCTTCAACTAGTGAATGCTTGTGCTGACTACAGTAGGGTGTTGGCTGGAACGACTACGGGCATGTATATCCATGTCGGTACGAGAATCTACAAGCAGCGAGCTGAGCTCCATGCTTACACGAGGAGGTCACGACAAATTGCTACCACGGGTCCCTCGGTTTCTGGCGAGGTGAACCTCTTCCCCAGTCCCCGGAATACCATAACCGTCACGACGGAGATCGAGCACAACATCAAAGGCGATAACTTCGACTCGCGATCCATAACACCGAGCCCTTCACCCAGCCCCAGAAAACTACCAACCCGCAACCCGGTTGGCATTCAATCACACGCCCCTTCCTCACCACGATACTCACCCACAAAACCCACCCCCCACCATCTCCTCCTCACCAACCCACACAGCCCCATCCGCAAC
>JAPEUT010000295.1:0-34386 GCA_027946375.1 Neodidymelliopsis sp. IMI 364377
GGGCGGAGGTGGCATGCAAACATCAGGCGGAGGCGGTGGAGGCGGATAGGGGGTGTAACAGGTTTGACAAGGATAGCTCTGACCTTCAGCAAGCTCAAACGGTACTTGATCAAGGAAGAACTGGTATCTTGCGGTATCGTCGGCTGATATGGTTCGCGCAATACGGGAGGCAGAGTTTTCAAAGAAATTTAACAAGCATTTCTTAAGCTTTTGTGCCCAGATCATAGAAACGCAGTGTAGGAATAACATAGTGACGAGATCTTCCTCGACCGTCATGTGGTACTGGCCTTCGGAGTTCTGGCGAGCAGTAACGGGAAGTCCCTTGTCGGCATTGCTCCAATTCCAGTGCCGAATCGACTTGGTGTTGAGCGTGGCCAGCAGCTCCTCGGCGGCGATGGATGATTGTAAGTAGCGCTCGAGGATCTTTTTCTTCTCTCCACTGATGAGATCATTCTTGAGGAGATCCACGATACAACAGGCCATCTCGTCACTATCAATGACTATGTCGCCGTCGAGGAATTCTTGACCAAAGTCCTTCATGCACCTCCGTAGATCGTTGAGTGGATTCCACATGACGGAGTCTGGGACGTTGCTCAGCTTCGTCAGATCTTCGAGATAGGCCTTCAGTTTCTCTTCGTCAACATGTTTGGCTGTGAAAGTGTCAGACTCAAACTTTTCCATCAACTCCTCGAGATCGTTCTCAACAAGCTCAAATCCATCGTCAAGGGTCATCGCATCAACCTTTCCGGCTACCGGAGCAACGTTCTGACTAGCTTCCATGGCTTCTGTCATCAAATCCATGTGGAGCGAAGTGATGTCAAAACGATTCGCGTGCTTTTCGAGCTTGCTCAGGAGTTGTTCCTCGTACTTGAGTAACTTGGAGTCGGAAACCAGTGAGTCATCTGTAGCTTGCTCGATGAATCGTGATATAATCTTAAGATCGTCGTCGTCTTCGAGAAATGGGTCGAGTTTTTGGATGTCGTGGAGAAGTGCAATAACCCGCTTCCGAAGCGTCCCCTCGGCGGGACGCAAGGTACCAATATCATATCGAATTCTGAAGGCCTGCTTTGATTGGTTGAGTTCATCAATCCTCAGTTCGGCTGCCTCCCTGAGCAGCGTATCGACGGTCACGGACGTCATTGTAGCTGGGGTTGCAGAATGGAAATGCTCTTGAGTTGGACGAGATGTTGAACAGCTGGCAGCTTATATGCAATCCCTACGTTATCATGCTGCTTCACTGGAGGCACGTAGCACGCAGGCAGCTGCACGTTGAACTAACCAACGAAAGTCTGTTGGGAGGTTTGAGGCGACATGAGTGGACGCCCCGGGATACAGAAAGTATATCATGCATAAGAAAGCAAGGCAACTATTGGGGCTGTTCAATTGCTAAGCGAGGCTGGCCAATTGGAGACGGGACTTTCACCCCGCACCTTGACCGGTCTGCTTGTGTCACCAAGATGCAGTCATCTTCAAGGCAGTTGCTGCTTTGCTTCACTAATAAGCACGGGTTGTGGAAGTAGATGAAGTATTGGTGGCTTGTCGAAGCATGTCTGTGTGCCAGATTGATAACCGGCTCTTGCAAGGTACGCAGCTAGATCTGCACAGCAACACGATTTGTCTGATACTTCTTCGTACTCGGCAAGAGCATTGTACAAACGATCGCAATACTGCCGAATGCAATCGAGGTGAACTTTGGATTGTCAGTACAATATCACCTCAGCCTATGAAGACTTACCCAAACATATTTGAGGCTCTGACTGTAAGCCCATTGAACACCTTTGGTTGCTCCAGCAACAACAGCAGGAGTCAAGCCTTCGATTGGGGTGGTTGTTAGATTGGCTGGAGCAGTCAGAAACACCGTGACGAACTCTGCTGCACTCGTGATTGGTAGGCCGGCTTTGATCGCATATTCGGCTGCGTACTTGGGGAGGTTCTGCTCGAGCTTCGTGGCAAAGACGTTGTAGTAGATTGAATAGCCGATGCTGCCGCCGACGGTACGAATGCTTAATGATAGCGCCGCTGCAGTCGTGATGAGTGCATCCGGACAGACAATCATAGCGACGGTAGCAGCGGGTACGAGGACGCCGCCAACGCCGAGAGAAGCGATAGATCCCAAGCCTACCACTAAGTGCTCGTTCTCTGGCGTCATGACAGCAAGTGAACCTGCAAACCCAGTCATAAGTAAGACTGCAACAAGCAGGACTTCCCTCGCATGACCCGGAAACACGGAGAGCGCGGCATTAAACAGAATGGCGCCAATCGCAGTCGTAAAAGCTGGAGGCATAGCGCGTAGACCGATCTGAACTGGGTCGGGATTGTAAACGGAAGTGAAAGTTATTGGGAAAAAATTAAGTATAGAAAAAAAATTCATGCCTGCTGCGAAGGCGACGACGTATGCAAGACCGACGATGCGTTGGCCTCTGAACAGTTCGCCAGGTATCATTGGGTATGGTGCAAACTTCCATTCCCAAACCACCCAGGCAGCGATGAGGGCAACGCCGAAGAGGAGGGTGCAGAGAATGTACGCACTGCTCCATTTATGAGTATAGCCACCAGAGTTGAGAGCAACGAGGCTGTTTTGAATTAGAAGTGTATGAACATTTCAAAAGCTGACTCACAATAGGGTCAATCCCATGATGGACAAAACGCCTCCTACGTAGTCAATCTTTTTCAAGATTGCACGACGAGAGAAGCCGTCCGCGCGGGTGTGAGCTTGTGGGAAGTAGGTGAGTAGTAGGCCGATGCCGACGATACCGTTGAAGATGAGCGATACCCAGGGACCCCATCGCCAGCCAACAGTAGTGTCCCGGTGTGACCACAGCTCCACGTACATCAAGTACGGGCAGAATGGGAGTACGAATGCGGTGACTAGAGCGAGTGAATAGCCACGATAACGGACGGGAACGACCTCAGCAAGTCTGTATCGAGGTCAGTATAACATTTTCTTGTGGTGTTTTTGATGTTTGTACCCAGCAAGACCAGTAAGCTCACCAATTGCAGCACCAACGCCAGAAAGCGCCATTCCTACTATAGCCTGAGCAAAGCCTTGTGCTGAACCTACAAGGGCACAGCCTAGGCAGATGGAGAAAGACCCGAACAAGGCGATGTATCGTTTCCCGAACAGATCTTGCAGGTATCCAGCATATGGACAAGTCGCAGCAATGGCAAGGATGTTGGCAGTTGGTAGCCACACGATACCACGTGTGATGTTCAAGTCAGCTCCGATGAAACTGAGGGATCCGCCGGTGAAGTAGAGGATGATTTGTGAGCCTGAATAATGTCAGCAGTGAGATTGTTTTGTGGGGTCACCAAACCGACCAGTGTAGAGTGCTGCGAGGAATATTGCCGAAAAGATTCCGCGGATACTCCATGCGACTTTACCATCCGAGTCATCTCCTTTGACTGCTGAGGTGTTCTTCATGTCCACGCCCGAGAGCGTCTGTTCCTTGTGCAAGTTCATTGATGAGTCGTTGGTCTCGACATGTTCGACATGGTTGATCTCTTGCTTTTCATGATCCAAAGATGAATTGGCCATGGTAGCTTACTCTAGGTGTTGAGAAAGTGGGAAGTAACTTTGTAGAGTCTGAGACGTGGTGGGATTTCTCAAAGAAGGGTATGGCCAGCAGCGAACTTTCATGTATATACTTGATCGTATTGATAGCACATCCCTACTATCTGGGTCGCATAATTCTGCCGACTTAGACCAAAATAGCGTTGCGTATTCCATGCCAGAGCATAGCGCGCCGTAGACCGCGTTAGAGGACCCACTGCACTTCTCAGACATGGTGGAATCCGGGGTAGCGGTCTTGGTAAACGCGGGGAAGCCATGTGGGTCTGTCGTTGGCGGTCTCGATCTCATTGTGACATCCAGATGGCGTTGTTGGAACTGACTCGGACGGCGCGATGTTCAGCCTGGGGCTGATGAGAAGTGGAAGTTTTCGGTAACTTTACCAGTGAACCCCGCAACAAGGCTTCGACACGAATCATGTAGTTGTGAAAAACAGCCACCTCGCTCAAGAGTGGGAGTTGAGTTTCATGGCAGAGCTTGGTGGAAAGAGGGGTGAACACGGACCAATTAGAGATTGACTTTCAGATCTTGTGACGTGTGGCAGGAGCGGCAGTATGTTTGCGATGAAGCGGAACGAAGCACTCGCATCGAAGCGAGCGTCACAATAGTGTTCGCAGGCTTTGAAGCATAATTCAAGTCAACGATTCGAGAGTAAGTATTGGATGTTGGGTTGTTGTCTCAAATTCCGCCCCGCTTATTAAGTCTTGGTGCTGCGTTGTCATAGTCTGATTCTATGAGATGTAATGATGTAGATGTTGTAACCTCTGCGAACATCCGGGTTAAAATCATACTCGAGTTCAATGACTATGTCTTCAGCATTGCGGCGATCATCGGTAGTCGAGATGTCTAACAAAGGACCTGCCTCAGCCTGGTCGCCAAAATCATCTGGAGTCGCCCTCGGCGATCAGTCCTTCGACGTCTCGTTCCATGAGCCAACTGCGTACGCTGTCCATGACCTTTTCTAACGTCTGGCCGCCGCCCATTACATCGTCGAGGTCGTGCACTGTGGTCCCGCTCCTGTGGTCAGTGACTCGCTGCTGTCCGTAGTTGTAGGTTCGGATCTTGTCTCCGCGGCCCATCTTCGACACACCAATGACACTCCGGCGCATGGCTACAATCTCGTCCTCGCGCTTCTCGCGTCTTGCTTGGGCGATGCGCGAGCGGAGGATTGTCCAGGCCTTTTCCTTGTTCTTGGCCTGGGAGCGCGAATCCTGCATTGCGACGACTGTGTTGGTTGGGATATGCGTGAGTCTGACGGCTGATTCGGTCTTGTTGACGTGTTGGCCGCCGGCTCCGCTAGCCCTCATGACTTCCTGTCTGACCTCTTTGACGTCAATGTAGTAGTCGCTTTCCGGGTCGTCGTAGTCTTCCTGTGCGGCCGAGTTTTCTTGGAGACTCGGTAACACATGGACCGAGGCTGCGCTTGTGTGTGTCCTGCCCTTGGTCTCCGTGGCAGGCACGCGCTGTACGCGGTGCACGCCTGCCTCACATCTGAAAAGTCCGTAGGCGTTCTCGTTCTCCACCTCGAAGATGGCTTCGGAGAGCGGTATGCCAGCCTCGCCGGTGCCGTTGATGTTTTCGTATTTGATGACGCTTGTGCGAAGGCCGTGGTGGCTGCAGTAGGCCTGGTACATGCGGAAGAGGTCGCCCGCAAAGATGGCCGCTTCCGAACCGCCAGCGCCTGGGCGTATTTCGATCAGACACGGGAGGTGTGCGAAGGGATGCACTGGCACGAGCGAGGTGATGAGGGTGTGGGAGGCATTGGCGAGGTCGGAGCGCGTCTCTCCCAGGTCGTCTGCGGCGAGGTCTCGTAGCTCGGGGTCGCTGGTGGGGTCGTGGATCAGGGAGGTGAGTTCTGTGACAGACTTTAGCCCTCATCAGCGTTGGTCCGCAGCAGTCAAAGCGCCAAACTCACCTCATTGGCCTTGTCCCATGTCTCCAATGCGCTCACAATGGAGCTGTATTCGCCCAGTTTCTTCGCCGATTTCGTGTCGAAGCCATTGGCAAGCTTGTCTGTGAGGCTCTTGTGCTCGACGGCGATGCTGCGGGCTCGGGAGAGGAGAGCGGGTGGGATCGACTCGGCTTGTCTGTGTTAGTTGGCCATTCAACAAGACTGCGACAATGCCTACATGTTGATTGATGACGTAGTTGTGGTCGGAGCGACCGCCGTATCAATGGCCTTGCAATGCGCGAGAGACAGCTGCGGCAGACCCACGGCGTCGTCAGCATACTTTGTGGTGTGAATGCGCGGCAAACGTGCAGTCGACGCGCCCCAAACTTTCCGACTCCTGCAGGGCGCTCGGAACGCTGGCACGTGATGGCGTACCACTTTCGCTCCCAGAACCTTATCCACCACCTTCCTAATTGCGAGTTGGGTCTTTGTCAATAGTGAGGTCGTGATGCATCTACGCAAGCTCCGAGGCATCATGCAGCGAAACCGGCACTTTTGCCCTTTCCCGACGGCATCGCGTATCTCCGGGTATAGCCGTTGACCATGTTATGAGCGAATGCTTCCCATACATACCCCGCATACCTTCGAGACAAGTTCGACAAACACGAAAACAGTAGTCACAACTAATCATGGCCAACGTCTACCTCCACCCCGAGCCCCAGTTTGTCCATTTCCCCAGTCGACGCTCAGTCGTACACAGCACAAAGGGAATCGTATCATGTACTCAACCTCTGGCGACTGCTGCTGGTATTGATATTCTGAGGAAAGGTGGTAACGCCGCGGTATGACGTATGCGTTGGTGTAACGACAGTAAACTGACCACGAGCAGGACGCGGCTGTCGCTGTTGCAGCAGCTATCAATGTCACGGAGCCTGGCTCGACCGGTATCGGGGGTGACATGTTTTGTCTGTACTACGATGCCAAAACGAACAAGGTGTCTGCCATGAATGGATCTGGTCGGTCCGGGTCAGGTGTCACGCTCGAGAAGATTAGGAAAGATCTCAACATTCCAGATGGAGAGAACGGCCAGATTCCGATGGACAGCGTGCATGCAGCCACTGTGCCGGGTGCGGCCGCAGGTTGGGTCGATTGTCACGAGCGCTTTGGCAGTGGGAAGGTGACGCTTGAGGAGATTCTCGCGCCTGCTATCGACTTGGCGGAGAATGGATTTCCTGTTTCTGAGCTCTCGGCTACATTTGTGAGTGTTGTGCATGTGTTTGGGGGGTTGACTGACGTGTGTAGTGGGCGCAAAGCGAATCAGCCTTGCGGAAGGCATCACCTAATGGGCATGAGATGTTGAAGAAGGACCCGTCTGCAAAGGACGGCTGCAGAGCACCGAAAGCGGGTGAGGTTATGAAGAACCCGACCATTGCCAACACATTCAAGCTCCTTGCAAAGCACGGAAAGAAGGGTTTCTACGAGGGTGAGGTTGCCGAGCAGCTTGTAAAGGTTGTGTCCGATCTTGGCGGCTACATTACTCTTGACGATCTGAAGCACCACGCAGAGACTGGTTCGGAGCCTGTTGACCCCATCTCGCTCAAGTATACCGGCCAGGGTGTTGGCGAATCTACCGGTGGTGGTATTGAGCTGTGGGAGCACCCTCCCAATGGGCAGGGTATTGTCGCGTTGATGGCGCTGGGCATTATCCAGGAGCTGGAGAAGCAGGGCAAGATTTCAAAATGGGGTCTAAAAGACCACAACACCACCCAGCATCTACACGCGACTATTGACGCTCTGCGCATCGCCTTTTCCGACGCACACTGGTTCGTCACCGACCCGAATGTCGTCAAGGTTCCCTCCGCAGAACTCATCTCCGAGCAATACCTCGCCGAGCGCGCGAAGCTCTTCGACCCCAACAAAGCCGCCCCAGCACCCGTCCACGGCTCGCCCGCCCACCTCCGCAGCGACACGGTCTACTTTTGCTGCACTGACCAACAAGGCAACGGCATTTCCTTCATCAACAGCAACTACGGCGGCTTCGGCACCGCCATCATCCCGAAAGGCTGCGGATTCACCCTCCAAAACCGCGGCGCAAACTTCAACCTCTCAAAGGGCCACCCCAACGAACTGGCCCCCAGGAAACGCCCATACCACACCATCATCCCCGGCCTCACCACCTACAGCGACGGCTCCCTGCACTCCGTCTACGGCGTCATGGGCGGCTTCATGCAACCCCAGGGCCACGTGCAGGTCCTGCTGAACCAGGAAGTCTTCAAGCTGAACCCGCAAGCCGCGCTCGACTCGCCGCGCTTCTGCATTGGTGCCGGGATGCCGAGCGCGGACGGCAAGATGACGGACGCTACGATTTATCTCGAGGAAGGGATTGATGGGAAGGTTGTCGAGGAGTTGCGCGCCCTGGGCCATAATGTGGAGCAGTTGAGTGGGTATGGGAGGGGCATGTTTGGGCGCGGGCAGATTATTAGGAGGCATGAGGATGATGGGTGTACGGTGTGGAGTGGAGGGAGTGATTTGAGGGGTGATGGTGCTGCGGTGCCGTTGTGAGTGAGCGAGCAGCCAGGTAGTGGTGAGCAGTGAGCAGTAAGCAGCGAGCCGCGAGCAGCGAGGTGGCGGTATGCAGTGATCCAACAACCCTACCCACACTTCTCCATCCATACTCCCCATCTACCACCCCCCATTCCATCCCTCACCCCACAAACCCCACGCAAAACAACACTACCACATACCACATACCTCTCTCCCTCTATCCCCTCTCTTCCCTTCCAACCCGATAATCCTGGTATGCTGTATACTCCCACCTCAACCTTTTAGCTGACGTCTTTGGGGAGTTCTTCTAGTTCTTCTAGTTCTTCTTGCTCTGTTCTGATAGAGGAGTGGATGTTGGAGGAGTCGTTGTTAAAAATTAAATCTTGTAGATTTAGTTCCCTCGCAATACAACATCTAAAACCCATGAATTACAGTTTCTGAAGGCTACAGTGTAGATGGAGTTGTGTTCTTGATACCTCTGATGCGCAGGCTGGAGGGTGTTGGATAGATAGGGATGTTGATATGTGGTGGAGGTACCGTACTTGCATGTGGTCGGGTTGATGGGTACGCTTTTGAGTGATTCTTGGATGGGTTGGTTTAAGCGTAAGTGATGGTATTGAGAATAACTAACTAACTATGTAAAATGATATGGACCTGCCGTGTCTCGTAGGGCTTGATAAAGTCCAGAAGATGTATGAACTGGTGACTAGTGGTTGAGATGATGCCTATCGTCTCTAGTTTGAACAAATGTTAAAGTCACCGCAATCTTCCATCAAAGCATATCTTGGGTGCGATGAGGAAAAACTTTAAAGCAAAGAAAGATTCGTAAACTTTCGAATGAAGGTCGTGATGGAGTTCGATCTGAGCGTAGATGCTTGCGTTGGTATGGAGGAAGTGTTGCTGCAAAGTGCAGCTAACTTTAGTTATCCGGAAGTGCATGGTAGAGCTGTCGAACACTCTCAAGGAGTTGCTCGGTCTCCATTGCATCTTCCGGGTCAGCGACAAGGAACGGGTTGGACAGCCTCATGCGCTGGACGCCACTGAAGAAAGTATAGCGCTCCAGGATTGGCTCGGGAAGCTCCACGGTTTCGCTCGTTTCCTCTGAGACCTTGAGTCGCTTCTCTCTCTCTTTCTCTGGAGACGTCCCAGGGCTGGTAGCGTTCCTTTGCCGTTTGGTGCCGGAAGGCGGTCCTGGAGGGGGATATTGCCCGAGTGTCTTGAGGTATTTGATCCATCCTGGAAACTCGAACATGCTGGTGTTGAGTAGATCGGCTCACTCCCGCATCTCTTTAACGAGTTCGACTGAAGGTGCCTTTCGGATCCGAGTTGCTCTCTGAATGTAGAGCGCAAGCTCTCGTAGCTTTTCAGTGGATAGATGTTTACCCACGTTGTGCAACTCCTTTTCGAGAGCGTCATCATCCTCCAGGGACTGTGACGGGGTCTGCCCTTTTGACTTCTTGCTGGCTTTCTTACTCTTTCTTCCTGTCTTGCCAGTCTGCAGTTGAGTCACCCGCAAACGCTCCATTGTTTCGATGTAGCGAGGAAATTTGGCTTCCCAGAGCTTTTGGCACACTGGCTCCCAAGCTTCAGAAACTTTCGGAATGCCGTCGGGTAGATAATCCAAGTCTACATTCTTTTGGGATGACCCCATAACATCCGCTTTGAGGTAAAAACCGTGTTCCTCCGCAGTGCTGCCGTTCTTCAGCTTCACTATATAGCGAAGCCAAGCCTCTTGCGCGCGCTCTTTACCGTTCGTGTTGGGCTCAGGCTTCAGTTGGCCCATGAACAGCGCATGCTCTGCTTCGTCCCAGACAAAGTCATCGATATTCTACTCAAGTTAGCTGTGATCTTGTAACAAAATTGCGAAGCTTACAATCATTGCTCAGGTCATCTTCAACAGTTTTGACCTTTTGCAAGGATACTTTGTGATCGCTGTTGAGGCAGAACCTCAGCAGTCTCGCGGGGAGGAGAGGGAGTAGTATTGTAGCAGTTTTGACCCTTTGTAAGTAGGTTTTGTGATTGCCGTAGGGAAGAATCTTCAGCAGTGCTGTGCAAAGAAGAGGAAGAAGTGTTGATGTGAGGCTGTGGTGAGTGCAACTTGAAGCCGCAAAGGAAGAAAACAGGTTACTGTCAATTTTTGCTCGTCACGTGTGCAGAGGTGAAAGAAGGTGAAAACTTCGATTGTCAACGAGAAGTCGTGGTGAATGTGGCTTTTCATTCGATTCCAGGATAGAAGAAACCAAGGCAAGACCCGCTGTGGTGTGAAAAGAGAAAGACTGGGCGCAGAATCAGGAGCCTACGACTAATTCTCGTGACAATTTAATCACAGGCAGCTCTTCATTGGCGACTTCGAACTCGAAAAGGAAGTTGCAAGGGTAGTGCCGCGCCACACACAGCGCTGTGACTAAGCCTCTGTAACAGCCCACGCCAACGAGCGGCATTGTCTGCATTGCACTCAGATTCAGCATATTGTATCAGACTTAGATCGGGCTCAGCCCAGAAATCTTCTGGTACAGCCCAATGGAGGCCATTGCAAGGCCATTAGATAACATTTATGATTTGGAATAAGCTGGAACATTAGCTTCCGTGTCCGTAGCCACTTATGGGTGGGCTCAATGCTACAAAGAAGCTCGTCTCAATGAACTGAATACCTTCTAAGAACACTAGAATATTCTGTACGCTCACGCAACACACCACTACAACTAGTAACTAGACGGTACTTGGCAATATAAGGACACTATGTTGCTACTAGCACATATGTAGAATATGTGTAAACTGTAGTAGTGTTATGAATGCATGTTCTAACGAGGTTGGTGTTGCGCAAGTGTTCGACCAATAAACACGAGCTTCTTCGTACAAATGCATTCACTAAGACCAATTGATAGTCAAATCGGAACTACCTAGGTCTCATTGGCTGCGCGAAGATCCTCGTCAATGGCTTTAGTGAACTCGTGGGCACGATGGATTGCCCATTGGCAAGCTTTCCATCTTTGACTCACTACTGTCATCGCGGCCATGCGCAGTCAGATTTCTTCTCGTCGTTTTGGCGCATACGTGCAAGACTGCGGGGCCAGGAAGTCCACCATTAATCACTGCACAATGCTTCAAGATCTGACGACCCTAGACTGGTAGACCTTCACGGAGGCTATCCTTCCCTGCTTTCCAGCACTCCGGAGGAGATGATGATGCACGCGCTACCAGGATGACTACGGGTGGTGTGGACGACTGCTTGGACAACACAAGTCTCATGGAGGTCTCGCGCAAGATTGCGCCCTCTCTCGTGCACTTCTCTTCATGGCGAGCAAGCATGTAGAGACAGGGTGGTATTCACCGCAGTCTTTGCTGCATTGGTACGGTCCGTTGGCGTCGTCGACGTAGCTTCTGTAATGATTTGCGTGGCTCGTAGCATTGTATGATGGCGGACGGGTACATTGGAGGTACGGCAACCACGCACATGGCATGTTGGTTGCATCTTGCAAGACAGCCTTGGCTGCCACCATTCTTGAACTTTGTAGTCTGCTTCTTCTTAGCATGATGACATGCTTGCTGGTATGTAGTGAAGACTCTCCCCCATTCTTCAGGGCAAGGAATCTTTTCTGTCCCATCTTCAAATGGTGATTGGGCGAAGGGTGTCACTATCTTTCCCCGGTGGCTGGCAGTGTCGTATACATGCCGAGTGAGGCCCTTGAGACTGTCAAATTTGCCCTTATTATGGGGACAAGCCAGTTCAGTTGCCATGAATGGGCAACAGCAGAGGGAGCATACACAGAAATCATGCTTAGCGCTCGCTAGTCTAAAAGTATAATAAGAGACTACACTGTATATTTGCCAATACAGCGTACGGTTGATAATCTGATGAGGGCCTCCTACTGTCGTTTTCTGACAAGCGAGGGATGATAGTCGTGTCCGAGCTTCCTTTCAAGATTGGACTCGCTATGCGCTTGCAGGCATGTCTCTGCCAGAAACCTGGAATATATAGATATATAACCTTTGTTCTTTCATCGAAGTCAATTTGGCCGAGTGGTTATGGCGTGTGACTCAAGCGATTCATGCAAGAGCTTCTGTAGTATTCCTACAGCGCATTCTCATAGGGTTTCCCTGCGTGGGTTCGAATCCCACAGTTGACATCATTTTTTTGCTTTCTGTTTGCATTCTCTTCTTTTTGCTTTCCTTGGCATCTTCTCTCTTCGAAACCTCAATATATGTCACGTCGCCACAACTTTGTACCCATCACACCAACGATCATTCTCATCGCAGTGTCTCTTCTATCTGTTTTCACTTCCCTGCCGCAAAAACCTCCAGCCTCGCATACAACAGTCAAAACGCAGAGTCGTATGTCTCAAAGTACATGTGATTTCGTCCCGCCATCTCTTTTTGAACATGATCTCTATTCGGTCGGCATCGATCCAGAATCATGCATGATCCCATTTGCATCTAATTTGTGCCTGTTGGTCTGCACAGTCTAACAGGAACCGTGCGTTAATTCCGTTTGTGCTGTCTTTCTGACATCTACCTTCACCATAGAACTTGGTATATCTGACCTTGAGTGTCCCACTCGGCCTTACCCCTCCCATGATAGGAAAAACTTGTCTATTACCTTCGCGAACCTCGTGCTCCCAGACAGCTCTTAACAAACGGCAACAGTGTTGCGCATCTTCAAAAGACCTGCCAATCTGCACCCACCTCCACAGCCTCACAGGCCGCGACAGCCAAGACACGACCAAATGTCTGAGCCCAAGTCATCTCCGTTGAAGCGAAAGTCTCAACTTCTGGACCCGGATCCGTCACCCAAGAGGCACGCAAAGAGCAAGCACAGCCAGAGCTTGCCATTTACGTCGCAGTCAAGTTCGCCGACTCGCAAGGCGTCGACCAAATCAAGGAAGTCTGCTGCTACCTCCAGTACGAGACCGTCGAGAAAGTCACATACTGACAGTCTTTTGCCGTCGCAAATCCTCTGGGCGAGTGAGGCATCTTGGCTGAGTGCGACAATCACTGGCGATACGTCACAACGTGAGTTGATGGAGCTGTTTGAAGACGACAACCTGATGGCCGGTGCCAAGGTCGTATACTTCGTGTACAACGATATCAACGCTGCGAATATCGAGACGCTCCTCATGACCCACGTCGCGATGCCTACGGACAGTCTCCTATTCAGCAAGGTCTGCGACAAGTACGGGCGACGTCGTTCTAAGTGGGCAGGAGATACCATGAAGTTCTTTGAACGACTAGTCGGCCGCTTCGTGCATGAGTGTCATGAAAATCCACGGAACGCTAAGCAGGAGTTCTCAACCTTGTCAAGTGATGCCCGCCAAGAATTTTGGATGGCACAGTGGGAGAAGGATGAAGCAGGACTTGCGAAGGAAATGTGGTCACCAGCGGCGAACGTCATTGATTGGGAGAGCATTTACGGGACTCCTCCAACGAGCCGCACTCAAGAGGATCGTACGAAACTAGAGGCCGTTTAACTCTTGCTGACTGTCAAGTTCTTGTTCGCCTGTGAGCAAGTTTTCCAGCATCGATTCAACTACGGTCTTCTCCCCGATAATGATCAGGACACTACTGTTGGTCAGAGCGGGTTTGTCCATGTAAGTCCCTCGATCGAGCCTGGTAACCGAGCTAATGAGTATTAGTATCAAGAGCTTAAGAACTGGAGGGGCTTTGCAAAACACCATGGGTTTCGTGAAGTGGTGGTCACATATACTCAAGTACCTGTTTCCCGCATCTTCTCTGCTTAGATGGTATATGGCGTTATTTCAGTCCATACTCATCGAGTCGAGAGAATGCGGTGCTTGAAGCACATGGTGGTACGGGATCTGGGAGCATACAGTACATGTCTGTACTGACTTTGCCAGGTTTTGAGTATGGAGAGGACTACGAGAAATCATACCAAGATGACGGAGGTGGAGCTACGGCCGTTAGTGGAATTGGGCATGGTGTAGTGTCCGTTGCCTCGGGTCATGACTCGAACTCATACGCTCTGCTGCACCATGATATCGTTCTTGACTCCCATGATTACTGATGCGCACATGTTTCTTAAGAAAGACAATTGGATAGAGAATGCATAGGTAGGAAAAGCAGCGCAAAGTGTTGCCCATCAGCTATTTCGCTTGACTATGTTCCACTGATTGTCCACTGGATGCAATCCGAGATGCTACCAAAACTACTCGCACTATATCCACATCAGCTCTGCGAGTAGCTGTGCAGATAGCCTGATGAGTAGGAAGAAGCGCGTTCGAAGTCGCGACTTGAGATCGTGTTGTCTCACAGCGCTGATGCCTATACCTCACCCCCTTCCATGTCATTTAGGAGATGTGATTCCGAAGACCATATTCGGTTGTATTCGTTACTTCACTAATCACTATCTCCGACATTCTAATTGCATCCTGCCTGTGGGCGAGGACACCTTGTTCATCAAAAATGCTGCCTTCCACTTTGGGAATTACTTTCACCTTCACCATAACGTCATCACGTCAGCTTTTCGTCACGAGCGCACACTGATTCATCGCATAGCACGGGTCGCCCTAGATATTATCGTGTCTTCGCTTTGCGATCCGACTTTCCCTCCACACCAACCTGCATCGCTTGCAACAGCCACCATACTGTTTACAAGCTCTTGCCAACCGGTCTCCACTCAACTGCTTAGGTTACGACTGTTCTCAGTTGGTTTCTGAGTAGCTGAGCGTCACGCATGGTCTTTGCGAATACAGTAGCTCCACACGCGTGGCTGCTACTGGAAAACATTGATGTTTGGGCTCTTGTACAGTGGCTCTACACGCGTAGTTGCTACTAGAACGACCCACTTGCGTAGACTATTGTACAGTATCTCTACCCATGTAGTTACTACTGGAGCGGTCTGTACATTACTTAATACGGTAACACTACGACTGTAGTCGTTACCAGAACAGTACACCATTGGTCTCTAGTATGGAAGCACTGCACATGTAGTTGCTTCTGGAACGGTCCAAGGAGAGAAGCAGATTTTACGGGTGGGCGATAGGGGTTCACAGTATGGTTGCAAGGGAATGCCAACGGAGGGGTCTTTCCATAGAGGAAGAGCATACGGTGCTTGCACCGTATGTAGGGCCGTTGACCACATGTTCGAAATATCTTGTTCTGGTAAGTCAGTCATTGTTTCCTCATAGCTATGCCAATTTCTAATGTTTCACCAGGACAAACCATCACCAGCTTGCTTGCTCGATGGAACTTACAAGCGCTAGGGTGATAAGTTTGGTGATCTATATACAGACAGAGACTCCATCATTGACGGGCAATAAAAGCGCCCAAATAAGGGTAGCTGGTGGAGTGCTGCAGTGAGTAGCAGAATAAAGAACTGCGCGACTCTACTCTAGGTTCTTCAAAGACATCTTGAACTCTTCCTATGCATGACAATGCATGAGACGTGCATGTACCGATGCGTTGACGATGATTGTGAGAGTTGCACAGCCGCTTAACCATACAATCTCAGGTACAGAATCCCAGCTAGGAGGGCGATGACAGCATAAGTCTGAAGGCCCTTAGAAAGAATGCCTTGCAACACTCCGTTGTAGCAAACGCACTGTAATAGTTTCATGAACTGTTGAATAAACAGAAACAGAGAGATCTTGCTGCGTATGTTCCTACTTTGAGATTTTTCGAAGGTGCATATAGTGTAGGCACGGAGTAGATAGCAAGAGTAGTGTGATGGCAATACATGGTTGAACCCTATCTATAGAAGAACGCATCGAAAGTCCAGTAAACGCTATTCAAGATCCCAAAGCTTCTTTCAACGGCGCTTGAGCCTAGTTCTTCTATAGTAAGTTATTGCCGCTGGAGTAATCACTAAGTCGTCTGTTGCCGGATAAATGAGGTACTTGTGGTCCATTGCAGTAGACTTTTGTGCGAGTCATAGCTGTGAACTGGCTACTACAATCTAAGAAGAACAATCCGAGGCATGTAAGTTCACTGCTCTGCTCACTACGTGGTGTTGAGGGCACGAGCTGATAATTACAAGCTTGACATCTCTGCCTTGCAAGCATCTACACGAGAAGCTGAAGAGCGATCTAACGTACGTTTCTGAACATGGACATCTGCAAACCTAGTAGCCAATCGCAAGTAAAACCATAGAAACTCATTAGATGTAAATAGCAATTGCTGATCCGCCTCATTAATACAAACACCCCCCTTTGGAGCTTGCCAGATAGGTGATCTTGAAGTGTGCGGGCGGGAGATTCATCAGACGGGCACCTCTCCGCAACTGGGAGGTTAATGGAAGCTGCAACAGATTCTTCCTTCTGGAATAGAAACACCATGTGTTGGATGCATTCACCATGAACTTGCAGTCTAAGGATAACACAAATATCTATTCGTAGTTGCGGGATGGTTTTTGAGGTTGTAAGTAGTTCTTTGACCGACACTGGATGCCTCCAGGATTGGAGGTGGTGTAGGTGGGGATACTTTTGTTATCAATCAAACGTATGTGTCACAGACGTAGAGCTCTTCGCATTTTCTATAGTACTGGTTCATTTGAGATGTATATGTATACGTTACACCATCCGTTGACAATCCAAAATGTCCAACACCACTATCCACTCAACCATCTCCAAAACTCAGTCTTCTTACGATCATGCAGCCCCAGCAGCCCCGTGCTTTCCACCTGGACCATGATTGTCTCCCTCAAACTTCCTCCCCCCTCGGCGACGACCACCACGCGTCTTTTTGTAGACCTCCCTCCCGGTGTCCAGCAGATTGCCATCCTTGTCGCGCTTGCCGCCGAATACCATGCCTGCTGGCGCCTTCCGGTATGCGCGTTTACTGCCATCGGCTGTGGTTCTCACTCCCGTATACGCACCGTGCAGACCTGACGCGTTTTGCCACTTCGGCTTCTCCATTAGCGGTTCGTCGTATGTCATCATCTTGTGGAGTTGATAGGTGAAATTGCCCTTATTTTCGGGTTTCTGACGGTTCTCCATCCACAGTTGCGCATGTTCTAATGTCATGACGAGGCCGCTGGCCTTGACGTAAGAAACATAGGCAAAGAATCCGCGATACTTGTAGGTGAATTTGCGGCGATCGTGCTTGACCAGAGCAAAGAGCTTGAAGGCACCAAAAATGTAGCGGGCCAAGCGTCGGCGATTCAGCAATGTGGCGAAGGTATCGTTGTTTGCGACGAAGTCGATGGGTAGAAATTTGTGGTCTTCCAGGCGGGAGTGTCCGACTGTAATGACGGTACAGTAGAAGTAGATGGGTCTCTCGTTGCCGTGTACCGATATCGCCATTTCCGATATGACCTGCACACTCCTTACTTCTTGGCGTATGTACTCGGTCTTACTCTCAGCAAGCTCCAACAGCTCTCGCCTGATCGTCGAAACTTGGCTGGTATAATTGGTGCTGGCGCAGATATCGGTACCTCGAATGCGAGTGTACTGCTTATCTGCGGTATCGGCTGGCGGTACGTATTCCAACTGTTCCATGATCCAATAGGCCATGTGATCAGCCTCAGTGGTGTTGTACCGGCTTGTGCTGCCGGGCAGTTGTTCTGATTTGATGCCGTCACCTGTTACATCAAAGCAGATCTCCCCGTACGTGCCCTTGAATCCGATAGGAAGGCGTTCCGCCCAGAATGCCGCGAGTGTGTTGCGAAGGGGCTGGTTCGACAGTCCATCTGACTGAACAATATGGAATTCACCGTCATCAATGTCAGCGTCAACATCCTCTGCGACACTGAGTTGAGGAACGCTGTCCTGTGGAAGGTTGTCCGCAGGAGACGGAGGGATCAACATGTTAGACATGCTGAACAGGGGAATTTGAGTGAAGCAGGACAAGCCAACTACACTACAGACACGCCTAAACAAGCTTCAATAGTGCCACTAAGACACTAAAGAAACCCGGAGTAGGGGTGAAGTACAAGGCACACGCAGCAAAAGAGCGCGTCGCACCAGGAGTCAGCAGCAAGTTAATGCGCCGACAAAGAGAGGTCAATGGAAGCAAGCTTCCACAGGAGAGGTATCTGCCCCTAACAGAGCTCTTTAGACGGAGAGCACCTAGCGGACCACACAAACAGCGACTCGAGACTGTCGACTTTGCACCTAGGGCGCGTTCGAGTGTTGTTGTGTGTGGTGAAGAGCAGGTAGGGTGGGCGACGCGGGCGATATTAGGAGTGCGTGGCGCTAAGGCTGGTGCTGACTAACAGGCAGAGCGACGGCGACGACCCGATGTGTCTGGTGAAAGTGAAGGTGAACATTGTTTCCTGCAGGGCTGCTCGTTGCCGTCAATACCCTCAAACTCGGCCGTGGCAGGCAAATTACCCCTGTTGGTATATAACGCAGACTAAATAGAGAATGTGAACACAGCAATCAAAATAAATAAAATTTGGTAATGCAACAAAGAGGTTTTAAGTAGAACAGCAACAGAGCTAGGAAAAGACAAGTCTCTTATGATATCAGAATATTCAAGGCAAACCCGTCTGCGCCAATTGACACGATCACCGGCCTGTCCGGCACTACACGAATGGATGCTTCCACAGCTTAAGTGTACTTTATTGTATGCCTCTCATCGCCCTTGGGCCCATCGCTGCCACTCAGGTAGACAAAACCTGCTTCTGGTGGGCTCGGAACACAGGCTGAACGGATTCGCATGCCCACGACAACCTTCACTCGTCGACGATGGTTGTAGAGGCGTCGACAGTCATCCAAATAGACTTTACCCCACAGCGGCACGCTATCTTCGAGCATCTTCTGATTCGCATACCAACCTTTCGCAGTAGAGCCACCAGAGCTGCGGCTGTCGATGATGATAGATGGCTGCGTACCATTGTCGGGTCCTAGATCAAACCCAAGTCCCCTCTTGGTTCTCTTGGAACCCTTTGGCCGTCTGTCTCGACCGCAGCCCATCTCAAAGTAGGCGTGTGCTTGCCCACCGTCTACCGCAGTTCCTCCTGCAAGCGAACGGAGCAGCGAAGTCACCGTCGTGATGGCGTGGTGGGTTTTACAACCTTCCACCTACCTTGCCGAACTTTCTGTCACGATTTAGCCATTCGCAGACAACCAGCCCTTCCTTCTTCCTCTTGGAACAGTGGTTGGTGTTGTATGTGGCAAGACTGGGTTTCATAAGTGTCTGAGTGGTTTAGCTTGGAGGCATTCAGCATCAGCCCAAGGTCCACATGCAACCCTAAATACCATTACAGGACTACGACTAGCGTTGCAGAGGAGGTTGATGCCGATATTATAGATACCAGCTCGAGCGAGATCAGCATCTTCTAGCTTGATAGAATCGCTCCTTGCGAACTGCTCTGCGAGATGGGGAATATGAATGCTGAGCGTATTTCACAAGTTTGCTCTTGGCAACCCTGGAGTCAATTCTGACTTGTTTGTTTCAACTGCAGGTATCTTCGACCTCCAGGGCGCAGAGGTGAACAAGATAGATGATCTTTTGAAGTTGGAGGTGTAGTTGTAATTATAATTGTGATTGATAAGACTGCTATTGCTAGTGCTGGTGCTGGGGGTATGTACAATTCCTTTGACTCCTTCGACTCGTTCAATTCCTTCGACTCGTTTGATACCGAACAAAAGACTCCATATCCTTATCCAAAGCAACACCTATATATCCAATCAACCCAACCCTCCCGTATATCCAATCAACTGATCCAACCAATTCGAAACGCCTTACGAAACAACGCCAGAACCCCCCCAAAAAAAAAGATACAACACGCCACACACCATTTATCTATCCAAGGTTAAGTGAGGTGAAAGTCAGGATCGCTATGCAGAGGTAACTCCAACAAGGATGAGTAAGGAAAGAAGAAGAAGGAAGGAAAGAGAGAAGAAGAAGAAAAGTCATCACGACTCTTCAATCTCCTCCCTCTCACCCTCATCTTCCCTCCCCGTCGTAATCTGCACCCTCCGCCTCGGCTCGCCCCACAACTCCCTCAACACGCGATGTTTCTGCGTATCCCTTACGCCCTTCAAAAACCCATACGTCCTCTCTACCTCCTCGAGCTGGCCCTCGAGGCCAAAACTGCTGCTCTGCGCGCGCTTGATGAGCGGGGAAATCAAGTTCCGTCTAGCTTTGTCGAGCTGGTCTTTGACCGAGTTGATGACCTGGATGTGTGATTTGAGCTCCGACTTGTTGGTGAGGGTGGATTGGCGGATCGAGGAGAGGAGTTTTAGGTTTTTTTCGTATTTTGCGATTTTGAGCTTGTTGGAGATGGTGCGGCGCCACATGGAGGCGAGGAATTCGTCTTTGCGCGTGGCGAGGCTGTCTTCTTCGCGGGCGACGCTGCGGTGCAGGTTGTGGAATTGGCGGTCGACGGATTCGAAGAGGCGGAAGAGGATGTCGGCGCGGGCGAGCTCGTTTTGGATGTTCTCTTCGAGGGTGGAGAGGAGGTAGTCGAAGGTGCGTTGGAGCGTGGCGCGGGAGCGCTGTTGGGTGGTGTGGCCGAGCACGTCGTTGATGATGCGGCCGAGGGCGGTCGGGGTGCCGGCGGTCTCGAGCGCGCCGACGAGGGAGAGGGCGCCGTGGATGTTGGAGACGACGGTGTCGAGCATGCCCATCTTGGGGGACTGGATGGAGGCGAGTTCGCGGCGGGCCCACTCCATGGTAATTAGTATGCTGTGGAAGTCAGCGCGGTCTCACTATTTCTTAGTCATACGCACGAGTCCATGTCGCCATCGACGTTTGTGAAGAAGGAGGTAATCTTCTCCGACAGCACCTTCAGACTGTCGCCCAAATCGTCCAGCTGGTCGATGATGACGGTCGAGGCCGACATGTTGGTGGCGCGCACGCTCTCGCCCAGGTCCTGGACGGCAATACTGGCCTCGGCCAGCTCGCGCGAGCGGGGGATGACGTTCTCGCTCGCATACATGAGCGGCTCGAACTGCTTGGCCATGTTGGCGACGTTTGCGACATCGGGAATCAGGCTCGTGTTCCAGGGATGCAGCAGGACCCACGACAGGACGAGGGCGGCGAGGGTCAGGAGGGCGTTGCGGCGGGTGCGGGTGAACATGTGGATGCCGTTGGCCACCGAGGTCAGCGAGTCCTCGATCGGGGCGGTCCGGAACAGCGTCTCTCCCCGGATGGCAAAGCGGACGACTGGCAGCGTTAGTAGGCGCGCGGAAGGAGCGCAAGCAGGCGCTACCTACAGCCGTCCATGGTGCCCGGGTCGCCGTCGAGCGACAGGGGCGCGTCGTCGACGGGCTCTTCCTTGACGTCGCTCATGGGGCTCTGCATGCGCGAGGCGATGTTGTCCGTGTAGCGCAGCTCGTCGGGCTCGGGGCTGCCCTGGGGCGTGTTCTTCATGGGCGACTCGGGGAGGGGGATGCGCGAGGGCGTCGTCTCGCGGTCGGTGCGGTAGTACGACGGCGAGCGGCTCGAGTGCAGGAGCGAGCGGCGGTGCCACTGGTTGTTGGCCTTTTGCCAGGCGGGCGGCGCCCAGGTGCTTTCGGATTCGTGCTCCGACTCGTCTGCCTCTTGTGGGGGGAGGCTCCAGCGCGACGAGTGCATGTTGGAGCGGGCGCTGTGGCCCGACTGCGCGAGCTGGCTGCGCTCGGGGTCAAACGCCTCGAGAGATGCGCTGAGCGAGGGGATGTCGTGGTCATAGATGCTGCCGCGAGAGCGCTCCATTGTGTCCATCATGTCGTGAATGCGCCTGCGCTGGGGGCTGTGGAGTGGTGGATGCGCCGGTGCGTTCAGATGGTTGCCGTGTCGCAGTCGCAGTCGAGTCGAGTCAAGGCTGCGCGTGAAATGCGCCCGTGACGCTTTACAGTAGTCTAGTAATGCGCTTCAATCTTCCTCTCACTACGGTACGTGCAGTGCAATACAATACAGTGCAGTGCAATACAGTACAGTGCAGTGGCAGAGTGCAAGTCGCCCTCGCGCCGCGACCCAGCGATAGAGCGATAAGCTAACCCATGCACGTCTTGTCTTGTCTACCGTCGGTCCAAAGCGAGGGCCAGCCAGCACAGCACACACCTGCCAGGGCTGCAGCGGGGTGAAACGAAGGTGGTTGGGCTCCGCGTCCTGATTGGTCGTCTGTGATGGCAAGGTAAGGCCGCCCGCAGTGGGGGAGGGGTCCGCGGACCGCTAGTCAATGCACCTTGACATCGACGACACGCCCCATGGTGCCATGGCCGTCGACCGTGGGTGGTTTGTGCAGGCGCTGGCTGTAGGTACTGAACTACGGTAAGCACTCCATACACCTGTCAAGAACAATTGAATCCGACAAGCTTTGCTCAGCGCCGCGTGCGCCATGCAGGCGCTTTGCGACTTATCCACTAAACCACCCCGCACCGCCATTGGCCGGAGCCAAGTGGAGCCTGTGGGGTATCGCGCTCTCTGACCTGACCAGACCACCTGCAAGGCTGTCGTGAGTTGATGATGGCTGTACGACGGAGACGTGCCTTGCAGTGATGCAGCGATGATTTCCAGGGTAGTGGTCGATGATGTGAGGGATGTCTTGAGGAATTTGGGAAGGAAATGAGTTCTGGTGGTGTTGGTGTGTTGGATGTAAAGAGCGGTGTGGGTTCTTGGGGTTGTGGATGAATGGTAATGTTCTGGAAAATCACCACCATCAGCGTGGTACTGTATCAGGAATGAGGTTGTAGGCATCACTCCAACTGCACACGGAGATTATGTTGCACGTCGCATTTATTCCTTCAAATCAACTACATCCAATCATGGCTAGCCAAGACGCAAAAGCGCCATGTTGAATGGCAATCAAACTCTTCAGAGCTTGTTGAATAGCTCAAGCTAACAAAAAACAACACTGTCATACAGCATCGTCAATGTCAACTTCACGGACAGCAATGCGCGAGCCGTAAACACGTCCCACCAAAGACTGCCCCACCAAACACCTCTCCGATGTCCAGTAATGAATGGCTCAGTAAGCCCTACCAGGATGGTAGGAAAGTTCGCTGATGTAGAGGAGACGACGACTACAAATAGTACATCGACTCCATAAGTGCTGGGTTGACGTCTCGACGCCACGTCGTCTCCGAAAACGCTGTACTGCCGTCTCCCTTCAGCACACTGTGAAGGTATGAACGACCGCGCTCGCACAACAAATCCGCGTAGTATGCTGGCGGACAGATACTAACAGACCGAGTGGCTCGTGCGAACGTGTAGCAAAGACTGTGCGTTAGATTCTGCAACTGATCCGCACCAAGCTTGATGTCGTCCTTGATCACCACATAATGTGCTGGCTTCGAGGTACCTTGCAGACCTTGATGTGCGAGGAGGAAGAAATCAAATAGCTTCTCGCCAGTCACGCCGCGATCTACCACCGTGCCGGGCTGAGGGTTGCCGGTCCTGCCGTCTGTGTCGGCTTCCTTCGTCGGATAGAAGCGAGTGTGGTGTCGCTTGCCGACGACAATGATGGAAATCTTCGGGTGCTTGGCTTTTGCGCCGTACAGCTTATTGAAAGCCTTCTCAAAAGCAGGCAACTCATTCTCAAGTACAAGACGGTACTGTCCCTCGGAAACGCCATCACGGTACACAATAACCTTGTTCGGGAGGCGCATTTGGTTGCGCTTCTGCCACAGCTGCAACCTCTCAACAATCATCTCCTCAAGCCCCTGCACCATCTCCTCGCGACCCTTCTGCGTACGCATGCTCGCTGGGTACTGCGAGAAGATTGCATCAACAGACGCCACCACACCCGCGATACTCGGAGCTGACTCGGCGCTTCCTGGAGACGGGTGCGTGACATCGATACCAAACAGGATCGTCTGTGGGTCGAGAGGCGCCATCTTCTTCGCGTCAACAGTGTGATTCACACCACCAAGCTTCTTGTTAAACTTCATCGCCACATTAGCAAAGTACTGCATCTGTCCCTTCTCCTTTGAAAACTTCTGCCCGATGTTGCAAATGTTGGGAATGCCAAGCTGACAGTCACAGACAAACTTGATCGCATCGTACAGGGTTGCGTTGTCGCTGGGCAAAAGTACGAAGAGGAAGTTGGGCTTGGCTTTGAACTTCCCTCTCACGTTGCTTTCAATCTGAGCCCGGACCTTTTCAAAATCCTTGTTGCTGAGGTCGTTGAACGGAACATTGATGACAACAGGATCTTGTACAGGTCCAGGGTTAAGACCGTACGTCTGTAGCGCGTTCCTGAACTGTTCGAGATGTTCTCGTGCAGCCTGAGTACCTCCATAGATGGTATCGCGATTTCCAGAATTGATCAGAAGAGTGTTCCAAGACCCTAGAGGCTTTGCCACTACACGGAATGGCTTGTCTCCAAGTTGTCGCGGATCAAGATTCCAAGCACCCATCCTCGGCTGTGTGGTCCTGCTCTTGTACTGCAACTCCGGTGCGTTGAGTATACGTCCAGGTACCGTCAGCAGCTGAGGATCGACCTTGATGCCAAACTTGCTGAGAGCAACATTGAGACCGTCGGCTATGGGGTTGATCTTTGTGACCTTCAGACCGTCTCCAGCAATCGACTCGGCGTTTTGGTGAGGTCGGCGAGCGGCGAATCTGATCATCTCACTCGTTTGAGTTCCGAGAAGTAGGCGCTTTGCAAGTTAGCCGGGCAGGACTGAGCAAAGTTCGGCAGGAATCCACTTGGGATCGTCCCTCGTGCCATAGTTGACTACCGGCGCTTGAGCAGCAGATAACGTAATGTTGTATTGCCGCTTGAAGTAATCTGCGATTGACGTGTTGGTGACCCGGCCATCCTTGTCCGTCTCAGGGAAGGTGATGCTGATGCTGTTACTTTTGAACGGGGAGAGGTTGGTGATAACGTGTACCTTCCTCTTCGTAAGCGGTTTGCCGCTCGGCTTGGCTTTGCCCTTCTTGACTCTCTCAGGGAGGTAGTTTGTTTCGATCTTGAGTAGTCGAACAAACGCTGCCAACTTGCGATACTGGGCGTCGCTCGTTGGAGATTGTCCACCTGTAAAGTCGCTCATCACATCAAGGAGGGGCCCGGACTTGTAAAACGCACCCGTGGCAACATTGACGTTGACTAAGATGCGATTCACGCTCGTACGCACACTGGTGAAGTACCCACGGAGCGCTTGCAGACCTGATCCGAGATCCGCCATTTGCAGTTGAGGGTGAACGCCGAATGGGTAAAACTTGTTACCTCCAGCTGTAGTGACGTTCGACTCACTACTCGGTCCATGCGTCATGAGGACGTTGAGAGCTTGGATGGTCTCAAGCTTGAGCGAGTAGTTGGATTCGGGGCTTGAGACGTCGTCCAGGAGTTCCCCTATAGACACGGTTCCCACCTCCACAACCAAGGCGTCGTGACTGTTCCTCCTACGCGCAGCCTTTACCCTGTCGGTGTCGTCAGGAGTTGCAGCTGGCAGTGGTTCGCCGTCCGCTGGAAACCACTCAAGCTTGTACTTGTCTTGTGCCCGTTCGATTCCCTTGGCGTCTTTCTTCTTCTCCCCTTTGATTGGGATTCTTGCTGGTGAGATCAGGCTCTGCGCCCAGTCGGTGGCAATTGGGAGACCTTTGAAGGGAGCGGTCTGTAAGAGGAGCTCAATAAGACGGCGCTTCCTCGCTTTCGGAATGTCATTCTCAGGCTGGAAGGCAACTGAGTAGCGGTAGAGATTGGTGTTGGCGTTGATGCCCTTCAATTCGAAGTAGTTTGTATAAAGAACGATAGGTTTGCCAGCGGTGCCGTACGCCGGGCGTTTCGGCAGCACAACACCCAACGATGCGGACGCCATGGCCGTTGATAGGTCACTCCTGACCATGGCGTTTTCGAGTTTAGTGACCTCAGCATTGGGTTGAGGTGCATTGCCGTTACTTCGCCTCAATCAGTCCTGTCATCATACTTGATAGGATCAATACTCACCCAAACACTTTAGGGCTTTCGAAAGCGCCACCACGCCCACCTCGAAAGCCTCCACCACGATCGCCACGGAAGCCTCCACCACGGTCGCCGCGAAAGCCACCTCCACGATCACCACCGCCGCGGTCGCCACGAAAGCCACCACGGTCGCCGCCACCACGATCACCGCGAAAGCCGCCGCCGCGTCCACGGTCACCTCCATCGAATCCTCCTCTTCCTCGACCCCCTCCAAAGTTTCCGCCATCGCCTCGGCCGCGTCCACGGAAGTCTCCACGTCCACGATCACCTCCACCTCGTCCTCGTCCGCCTCGGTCTGCCATGCTGGAAGTTAGGCTGATGTGAAATGATGCTCAGTTGTGAGAAAGTAACAATGTATAATCTGTTTGGAAAGTCAGTAAATCTCCGTGAAGAGATGAAATTGATGGTTAGTTTGACTCGGCGGTGTCTGTGCAACCATTGTTGATATTGACCCATAGTACAAACAATGAGACATCGACGATATAGACGATGAGACATTCAAGCATTGTTCGTGAATGAGTGCAAGACATGCTTGCAAGTACGAGACAATCTTACTCAATCAGTAAAGCAAAAACATGCAATCAATGAGGCCGAAGCCCAAGCGACCGATACACAGGTCGATCAGCACAGCTAATCGATGTGTAGTTCAAGATAAAGAATGGACAAAAGATGAAGTTGTGAGGCCGTTGAGACGGCGTTGCGGGGTCAGGCAATAAGGTTGCTTGAAGGCTGTGCGCTAGTAACGCGTTGTGGAGTGAAGAGCGAACAGTAGCGATGACTTGTTGCTTTGCTTTCAATTTGAAGTTTAATCCTCGTCAGCATAACATAGATGTTCAGTCATCGTCAATGGGTAGAGAATAGGCAGAGATTTAACCTCCCACTACGTCAGGCTGTGACGGTGGCGAGCATGGTCATCAAGCTCGGCGCCAAACTGTGCCTCTCAAGCAGGGCGACCAGTCGTGCCGCTGAGCATGCGACTCCTCACATTTCACCGGACATCTACGTCGTGCGTAACCGTTGTTGCTCTGGAACTGGCTGACAACGCACGGCTCTTCCCTAGCCTCATGCATCTCGCTATCACAGTCTCCAATAGATGGACATGTTGTAGTTGTAGTGCCATAAGCTGCGTTCGATGGCTGCAGGTCTTATTGGAGCTACAAGCTTAAGCCGTCAGTCTGTCGATAAAATCTGTTAGAGACTATTCAAATTTACAATATCGTACTCGATGTTGAATTGCTAAACGTAAATTTTGTATGGCATCAGTACTTCGTACTGCAAGGGAATCGCGAATCCTGCACGTGACCTCTCCGCTAGCGGAGTTCGATTTCATTCCCGTCATTTTGAAGAACGTGTAACGACATCACACAACACCACCGCCATGCCGCCACGACTCAACATCAGCGCCTTGTCGCGCTCAATCGCCTTCAGGCCGAAGCCCCAGATCCAATGGCCTGCTCGCTCTGCGCTGCGAGTGGCCCCTTCGCAATGCCGCACATACGCCGACGCACCCCCATACGCCGATCAAAACGCAGCACCAGCTCAGGACCGATCCCACAAGCCCAGCTCTGAGCCCATTGAGCATGTTTCGGAAGAGGCTGCAAAGACTGCGCAGATCATGGGCGAGCAGGGCCCTGACGTCAACCAGGGTACACCTGTTGAGGATGTGAGGCGTCATGATCGTGTATGGATGACAGCAACTGACAACACCAGATCCTCAAGGGCGATAAGGAGGCACAACAGCATCTCCCCAAGGTCATGCAAGATGCTTTGAAGCAGGGCAACAAGACACCGGCTCCCAAGGGCTCGCGGTCCTACTCCACAATGACGACACGGTCTAGCGAGGGAATGGATATGGGTCTTGTTGACTTCGAGGCTGCCTCGAAGCTGCCAGTGACTCCTGGGCTGAAGTTTGAGATGCCAACTCTGCCTCTGCCCAAGGACGGCCACGTCAAGCACCGGTATGACCCCGTCGTTGAGCAAGTCACCAACCTTCTCATGCAACACGGCAAGAAGAGTGTTGCCCAGCGTGTATGTCGTTTTCCCGTGCAGCAAAAAAGCCTACAGCGCTGACAAGATATCACAGCAAATGGCAGTAGTTCTCCAGCACCTCCGAACTTCACCCATCCCTACCATCAACCCAGCGCGCCCTCTTCTTCCTGGTGCACCGCCACCATCACACCTTCCTTTGAATCCCATTCTTTACCTTACACTCGCTATCGACTCGGTCGCCCCGCTCCTTCGAATTCGCGCTCAGAAAGGTGCTGCTGGAGGTGGTGTGGCGCTTCAAATTCCCGTCCCTCTCAACCAGAGACAACGACGACGAACAGCTATCCAGTGGATCTTGAGTGCTGCTTTGAAGAGGAGGAACCTGGGCAGTGGCAAGAACAGTCTGGGGCAGCGTGTTGCGCAGGAGATGATTTCCGTGATTGAGGGAAAGAGCGGCATTTGGGACAGGCGCAATGCTGTTCACAAGCTTGGTGTTGCTGCTCGTTCGAACATTGTTCTCCCCAGAAGAAGATAGATGTGGAGTTCGGAAGCTGGATTCTGCCATTGTATGGTGTATTACTATTGAACAAGCAAGCAAAGAAGCTCGTGTGTAACAATTCAAATATTTGGAATATTTACTGTAATATTTGTTATCGGCTTGTGAAGGTACGGCCGTCCCATTCAGCCTGGTGCACATGCACGATTCATAAATCTGGAGAGCTCCACATGCTCAGCCACACCTCCACTAGCCGCCCAAGCTGGTGCTATTGCAGTGACAGCTGCAATTCAAGGTGCCGTAAGGCCACCCTACATACGTATAAGTAGTAAAACAGTGTTACAGTTTTATTAGATACCTTCTAGCGATAGTAACAGTGTTGCGTGTGTGGAGCGTATAGAGTGTTCTAGTATTCTTAGAGGTATCTCGTCAACAAAACGAGCTTCTTCGTACACACCTCTCAGCCGGAACGTCATTCGCCAAGAAGCCAAGCTTCACATGAGGGGTCTGTCTCCATAACTCAACCTCTAGACCTTATCCACGAGATCGTGTCGCGCTTACTGTTCCTGAAGTTCCCTTCGTCTTCCGGTTGTTCTTCTTCCTCTTCCACATGTCGTCCGCCTCCATCAACTTACTTGGGAACAATCTCTTCTCAGATAGTGGTTAGATTGACTGCCAACACGGTTCGGCCCGCCTCAGCTCAGCTGGATATTTGTACTCTTCTACCCCACCCATATTGATCCACAGCCATTCATCACGCGCTCACTCCACACTTCAAGCTCCAGACCCGCCTGTCAGTGCGAGGGGTGCATACAAGCTTCAAACCCTTCCCGCGACAGCTCTCACAGCAGTGACGCCATTGCGACTGTTCAACTGCCGACTACAGCACGCTCTCCATATAAACGCACCATTCTTTGTGCTGCACCCACGTCGCGCGCGTACACCGCTATTTCAACAACAGCACGCGAACTGCTACACCTCTGCGCTCTTCCCACTACCATCTCACCTCACAGCCATGTCGTCACTCACAGCCGCGATTGACCAGGAGATGAAGGAGCATCGAGATGCTAGGAAAAACAGCAGCGGCCGCCGTGCAGAGAGTCCGCTGCCTGGAGGCCGTCACCAAAGCCCTACTCCCAACCACCTCGGCGTTGGCGATGGCCGCGTGCGCAGTACTAGTCGCAACAGTACCGGCATTCCATTCGCCATGCCAAAGGGCGTGCCAGCTTCTCCGCGCGGAAGCAGGATGTCGGACGCTCCATACCAATACAACTCAATTGCAGGTGTCTCGCAAGGCGGAAAGAAGGACATGAAGCCTAGAGCCATGTCCTCAGTGTATGGTTCTCCTTCAGGGTTCTACAACGCAGGAAATCCTAGAGATCGACACAACTCTATGAGTGGCGCCTACAACAGGTCAAAATCAGGGTCGCCAGGCCCTGGTCGTTCTGAATCGCCACGATCGCGCGGGCCAGCCATGTCCACCTCCGAGGCAATGCGCAAAATGTCCGAGTCGGCCATGACCGATTCTGACAGTGAACTTGCTCCACCACCGAAACGGAAAGCCTCAGATCCTATCAAGGGAACAACGTCAGCGCCGGGCGGTGGCGTACGGCTCACCACTGACGACGATGGGGATGACGGCGGAGACAGCGCTGCTGTGGAGAGTAGCGACAACGACTCTGGCTCCAGCTCGGACTGGGACGATGGTTGGGCTGGTTCTTCGAACAACAAGTCGAGAGGGCGAAGGAGATCCAGAACCGAGTCTGGAGGTACAGATAGGATGGGCAGGGAGATCGTCACAGCGCAGAGTCTCTTCAAGACCGCGAAAGAGGAAGGTGAGCGCAAATTGTTCACAACTGCTCCGCTGTACACAGACTAAAACTATCACAGGGAGAGACCTGACTGCTTCATTCATGACGCGCGAAGAGAGGCAGGAGAAATTGCGACAGTTGAACGGACCCACTATCAGTATTGAAGGACCCGACGGCGAGAAGATGGTGCGACGCAAGTCAACAGATGTACATCCACACACCAGCTTCGACCAAGATCATTCGAGAATAGGCACACCCATCAGCTCAGACGCCGAAGACCAGATGGCCGAGCTCAGGTCAGCACAACAGATGGCGTTGCAGATCACACCTATCCAGTCGAGTCCTGAGGCCCACCGATGCGTTCGCCAGATCGTTCGTGGAGATTACAGCCAGTTTGCGCAAGAAGCAGACAACGGCTTACGACGGCAGCGTGTGTACTTGGTCTCTACTGATCTGAGTGACGAGGCGGCATACGCTCTAGAATGGACCATTGGTACTGTTTTGCGTGATGGCGACACACTCTTAGCTGTTTACGCTGTCGACGAAGAAATTGGTGTCACTACAGATGCGCTGGGTGCACCTATTGCTCAGGGTACTACTGGAGTACAAGAGGGTGCTCATCTGAAGAGAACACTGTCAGGCCATGATGGTATCCCACAGAAAACACCTCTATCAAGCACCATCGCCGCTGCCGAGGCTGATGTCAGCAAGATGGGTAAAGCAGAGAAAGATCGCTACCAAGCGTGTGTAGAAGTGTCGGACCGATGTGTCAAGCTGCTTAGGAAAACCCGACTCCAAGCTCGAGTTGTGGTTGAGGTTTTCCACTGCAAGAGCCCAAAGCACATGATCACCGAAGTGGTTAGTTGACTGAGACCATTGTGACACTTTACAGGTTACTGACAGGCGTTCGACAGATTGACATGCTCGAACCGACTCTCGTAATCCTTGGTTCTAGAGGTCGGAACGCTCTGAAAGGGTAAGCAGCGCTCTAAAGATTCAAGCATAAACTAACTCTGGCAGTGTGTTACTTGGCTCGTTCAGTAACTACCTCGTAACCAAGTCTTCGGTCCCGGTCATGGTTGCCAGAAAACGACTGCGAAAGCACAGCAAATACAAACGACAGAACCTGAGGATGTCCAACGTGCTTACTGGTCCCGGCGACAAGCTTGCAAACGCCAAGATAGACTGAGGCGTTTGTATGGAGATTTGTCAGTCTGTTTCGGTAGTTGCAGGAAGATAGGCTTTTTCGAGCAACATGTCCGGGTTGTGCGAAACTTGCACAGTTTAATAGTGACGGCAGTGTATCCTTGGCTTAGCAAGGTGTTCGGAATCTTATGTGTGCATACAAATCTCTTCTCTTTTGGATGATGTAGTGTCTCTGTTGATCTAAATATACTTTGGTCCTTAGAGTTGGACAGGATCCACCTCAAACACATGGCGATTCAGACCTTGACGTTCATCAGTTGTTGACACGGTTTGGACATGATTTAGACACGATCTGACAACTCTAGACCGTTCTTGACAGATTAACGTCTGCACAACCCAATGATACGTCATTGTGATGAGAGGAAATGAAAGGAAGACGCAGAGCGATTTGCTTTTCTCTTCTCGAAGTTCTAGCGTACTTCAGCCCTAAAAAGAATCTACATGTTTCACCCCAATTTCCTTCCGCATCCTTCATACTGTGATGAAGCCGTTGAAAGTCCTCCAATCAGCAGTGTTTTGTAAGATGTCGCCCCACAACATGAACGCGAGACATTCCAGGAATCTGGCTCGCTACCCTCCACATTTCACCCTCTCACATACCGTCTTTCGCTAGCGCGCCTTTTCACAACGCCTCACACCGCGTGCTTCACACTGCACCCCCGCACAGACGTCGCGTGAGGGGGCCGTTTATGGCGACCCGCAAACATCCATCATGCAGATTGTCTGGGCATCGTGTGGGCGTGAACGGGCCAGGCTTAGGCATCCCAAAGAGCCTGGATGATGCCCGAACTGTCGCTGCGGGTGCATACGGCGTGATGCTGCGCGATGGAGAGGGGCAAGGGTGCATCGAGAGGGGTATCAAAAGGTATGCCTGCCTCGGTCGATAGTGCTGGACAGCCAACGCGACCATTGTCGATGCACTTCTCTATGGCTTACACCACGACACCAGCATCGTACTTGCCTCGGCTCGGTCACCTTGAATTCTTGGAACTTGATGAGGAAGAGCTGGACACTTCAGGCTTGCAGGCGAAACTCATTCAGTCGCCAACACGAGAATACCTACTCTCGAGACAAAGACTATGGAACGTGAGTGCAAGAGATGAATTCGATGCAGACACGCTACTGGCGGACCTCGGCCATCTTGCGCCATCCGTCGCTAAGGACTTCATTCCAAAGAAACATACCGAGGCCAATTTTACCTTCCGATTAATCAATGATGTCGACCATCACGGCGATGAAGAGGGCTACATAGCTATGAGCTACTGCTGGAAGAAAACAACCCGGGACACGCCCAGGAAAGTAGTCGAAGATCTCCCGTTCGCCTGGACTAGAGAGGTTGAGCAGTTTCCACTGCCAACTAGCGGCACCCTCTTCCAGGCGGCACTCAAGGAGAAGGCAGTAGGAGAAGGGCTGTGGTTCGACCAAGTCTGCGTCAATCAAGACGATGACGCTGAGAGAGCCATCACGATCGGTGCAATCGATACAATCTACGAGAATGCGAGGCTGGTCGTCGTAGCTTTGGATGACATCGTGGCTACATTCGAAGAGGAACAATTTCTTCGTTGCTACCTGGATCAGTACAGCTTCTCTGATCTCAACCTCGATCAACAACCCAACGCAAACCAAACGCCACCCTTCATGTGTCAATACCCTGCATTTGTATCTTTCCTCGAACGTTTCATCGGTTCGGAGTGGTTTGAGCGCGCCTGGTGCGCGCATGAGATGAGGCTAGGACAACAACACGTTTTTCTCCTACGTTGCTCGTCTCAATACGATGACGAGGTGCAGACAGTGATACGGGTTACATCGTCCTTCCTGCTTCATATGCTAGTCCTTGCGGGCGAGGTACTCACATTTACACCCACACAGCAAACAAGAATACGAAGCCTGCGAGACTTCTTCATCGGACACAATAGCACAAAGCCGAACAATGACCTCGCCGTGCAAAGACCTGACACTCCACATGCGCCACCCGCCGAGCCCTGCGCCTTCATACCTACTCTTGTGGATATATTCCAGATGAAGGCTGGTGGTAATCCCAAGCTTCCGGAGTACCTCAGGAGGCTGGATGCGAATCGCGACAAAATGTGCATTGCTTTGAGCGCGTCCAACCTTCCGCTAGCCCTAGCCCCCTCCAACGCGTATCAAAGGCCCAACATCGAGGACGAGTGCCTTCGATCACTGTTACTTGTTGGTCTTGCTGCTCGAGATCCTGTGTGTCTATGCACGACTGGCACCCCTCTCCGACTACACGATGGGTCTGTGTCTTGGCTCTCGAAGCCCACATCATTAGATGTCCATGCGAACCGACCAACACCGCGAAGGTTTCCTATGAGTTCAAATCCAATACGACAATCTTCGGATGGCAGAGCGGAGTACGCTCAACTTGACCTTGTCTTCCTAGATCTACCCCATCGCTCTCAGCCAAACCCACTATTCCCAAACCACATCGCCCGGGCACGTTTATTCATCCATCTTTGCATACAATATCACATCCCCGGCCCCGGCATGTGGGACTTTTGGCAAATACCCAACCACCCCTGTGCAGCAGCAATGCGCAACGTCTTCATTCAACTACTAGGTTGCGTATTCGACTGCGGTCCACAATGGCTCATTGAGCTATCAATCAGCTACAACGCACCCCAGACCCCAAACCTCGACCCCCACTCAATCGACATGCTACTCAACCCGCACCTCATCATCCAAAACTACATCCTCCTCCCCGAAGGCCAAGCCGCCCTCTCCGCCCTCCTCTCCTTCCTCTCCTCCCTCCTCATAACCGGCATTCCATGGGCCTCAGGCGCAACAGAACGAACCCACGGCCCTCTTATCGTCTCAGCCCCCACCCCCTCGTATCTCTCCATCGACCCCACCTACGGCGGCAAAGCCATCATCTTCGCGCCCTTTGCGCACTCCAAAACCCTCCTCGTCGCTGTTCCCGACGCTGTCAAAGCTGCAGAATACAACGGCTTGGCTAGGGCTTGGGTCCTGACCAGTATGAATCCCTTTACCGGCAGTCCGAAACAGAGCGTCAGCTGGACGTTGCAGAGTAAGGGGTGTGTGTTTGGGGATGGGAATTTTTTGGGGGGCTTGGGG
>JAPEUT010000296.1:0-34347 GCA_027946375.1 Neodidymelliopsis sp. IMI 364377
GGCCGCAGCAGAGAATGGTGGGCGCAGTTGGGTGTTGGGTGTTGGGTGTTTCGATGTTAAATGGTGAGTGGTGAATGAGCGTGTGACTGAGGGCAGTCCCGTTGCGCCGGCGTCGTGAGTGGTGGGAGCGTGGGAGCGTGGGAGGAGGAATCGAGATGCACGCCTACGGTGCCGGTCTGGAAGAAAAGGTTCAACACGAAAGCTTGGGCGCGGAACTAATCAGCTAATGACGCGCCAGCCGAAGCGACGTGCTGCAGGCGGCGGGCGGCGGGAGATGTGACGGCTACGGCTACGGCTGCAGAACAAGACAAGAGCTCACGAGGCTGCAGACGACGGGAGCTCGACTGGGTCGACGGCCGACGAGGTTGCAGAGCGCGCGGCACACGCGACTCGGCCTGCATCTCGCAGCACAACCATCATTGCCGTTTAGCCCTGCCCACGCTTCGTCGGTGAAAAGCATCTCTCAGACGATGCGTGGATTGGGCTTAGAGACATGTTTTGATGGAGCACGGCAGGACAACATGAGCATGGGAGCAGACACGACTGACTTCTTTCCATCGCCTCAGTAATTGTCTGTGTCTAGTTTGGAGGATAGTTCATTGAAGGGCTTGCCAGTTCTTTGCTGGAGTGATGGGGTGAAGACGTGGGCACGTGCCAACAGGGCGTGGCGCGTTGGCGGCAAGTGCCGTGGGATCCTCAGAATTTCCGACTGCAGCTGCACCCCGACGACCGTCCATCGACACGGCGCAATTGACGTGTGGACCATCGACATGAGCGCACGAATACCCTCACGGCGGCTTGGCCAGTCTGGTGAGTAGTCACATGTTCTTCTGCACGGCACTACTTGTGCCGTGACTGACTGACTGACTGACTGACTGACTGACCCTATGCAGCCCTCGCAGCCTTCCGCCCTCGCTCGACACACTGGACCTCCGTCGCTCACCGCAATGCCTCCACCCAGCCCACCCAGCCCACCCAGCCCAACACCGAGACCACCAAGGACCTGTCCAACCCGCTCCTAGAGTCCTATCTGCAGCAGCAGGAGGAGGAGGCACACACACGCGCATTGGCAGAAAAAGGAACAACCCCAACCGCCCCGAAACAATCGACACCGAACCTCCGTGGCGGCGACAAGTACTCGGCCCCTTCGCCCCTCTTCAATCCCGAGAACCTGATTCCCGGATGGCGCGCCGATGCCCCTCAGACCGACAAGGCCGCATGGAAAGAACAGGCAGAGAGGAGGAAGCGCGTGGCCGAAAAGGAAGAAGAAAAGAGGCTGCTCAGCGACACCCTCGACCCCGATGTCCCTGCACGTCGCAGGCTTGAGCGCAAGCTCGTCGTCAAGGGCGTCTCCAAGCACGGCCGCATGACCAAGGCTGCCAGAATCGCCCGCTCCGAACGCCAGTCCCTCTACAAGTCGCAGTTTCTGCCCACCTCGGTCAAGAAGATGACCAAGATCCTGAACCAGATCCAGGGCAAGACGGTCAGCGAAGCACTCGTCCAGCTGCGCTTCTCCCCCAAGAAGATCGCCCGCGACATCTACAAGGGCCTCATCGTCGCACAGGACGAAGCCATTGCGAGTCGCGGCATGGGCCTGGGCGACAAGACCGCAATGAAGCGCTGGATGGAGCAGAGAGACGAGGTCGCCTCCACCCTCGCCAACTTGGACGAGACGACGCCCAAGACAAAGGCCGCCAACAAGCTCATCGAGCTCAAGGACGGCAAGAAGAAGCTCGTCAAGGACGCAACCGAGATCTACATCGACCAGGCCTGGTGCGGCAAAGGAGAGACCTGGGGCACCCCCGAGTTCAGGGCCAGGGGCAGGGTCAACATGTTGACGCACAGGACGACGAGTAAGCCTCCTCGCATTTTCCATTATTGCTCAGACTATTTCTTACTGACCAACCACACACAGGCTTCTCATTCCTCCTCAAGGAAGAAAAGACACGCATGCGCATCTCCGACGAAATCAAGAAGAAGCGCGACAACCGCAAACTGTGGGTCGCTCTGCCTGACCGGCCCGTCACGGCGCAGCGACAGTACTGCCTATGGTAGATGGTTTGATGTGGGGGAAACGATTCTTGTACAACATATAAGCGAAACAACGTGTGTGAATAGGGCTTTCAGAAACTAGCATGAGCTGATGATGCGGCTTGTACAATATATCATACCATTGCATACCATACCATTCCAAACACACACATCCATCCATCTGTAACGTTAACTTTTTGAGAGAAAACAGAAAATTGTCTTTCTACCATGGTGTGCCAGCCAAACGCCATCGCTATGCAATCAAGAAGAAATTCAACTCCCTCGGTTCAGCCATTCAATCAACCAATTCTCTTTACTTCTTTTTTTTTCATACCTCAGCAACTCCCTCAGCCCCCGCACTCGCAGTAAGCATGTCCACCATTCCCTGCACGCTCCACGCAATCTGGCTCGCCTCCACCGTCACCCGCACACGGCTCATCAGCGCATCGACCAGGTTGTCGATTTCCTCGCTGCGCCCTAGCTGGTCCGCGTACAGGTCTAGCACCACGAGGGCGACGTCGGTCGTTAGCCGCGTGATGCGGTAGTCCGAGATGTTTTTGATCAGCCAGCGGAGCACGGGCTGCAGCGTTACTTCGTCGCGGTTGGCGAGGGCCGACCGTAGGGCCGACCGATGGCGAAGAGCCGTGAGGAGGGAGAGGGATTGTGAGCGCGCATTGTTGTCCTGCGGGAGATTAGTTTCGCAGTTTGACACGTCTGTGTGGAGGTGAAGAGACTTACCCTGCATTCGAGCACCATGTCCAGCGCCCTTGCGTACTGTGCTTGCCGCAGAGCGTGGGCCCATGGAGCACCGGTTGTCACTTTGCCACGTGCGTTGCCCTCGATGACAATGTCTGCACTCTCGCCTGTAAAGTCTTTTCCACGCACGCGCTTCTCCCAGCCTTTACCACGCTTGCGCTTCTTGCTTCGGTCGTACTCGTCAATCTTGCCTTCCATGAGAGCCTTCATTTCCTTCTCTCTTTCTCTTGCCAGCGCTTTTTGTTCGCCGCTCAAGTGCGTCTTGATGGAGAGCACGCCCGACTGCATACCGACCGCAATGTGCTTGTCTTCCTTTTGGCTGGGCACGACCGACAGAGAGAGAATGGGAGAGGGGTACTTCATGCCGCCGACGACATTCCAGCCGCTGGTCTCGAAGACCTTGACGTGACCGTCGAGAGAGCCACTGAGCAGGCGAGAACCGTTGTTGGCGAGGGATAGCGCAGTAACCGTCTTCTGGTGATTGCGCAGCATGTGGATGGGCTTCGCGGCTACAATGTCGAGCACGCTGATGGCGTTGTCGCTCGCGGCAAGCACAGCAGTGCCTGAGGGCATGGGAAGAACCGTCTCGATCGGGTGCGCATGTTTGAAGACCATGACGGCTTTGCCGCCCACTCGCGAGTCCCAGAGCCTGACCGTCTGATCATAACTTCCAGAAACAAGTAGTCCACTTTGCGCAGGCATAAATGTACCCGTGCGCACGTAGTCCTGATGTCCTTCAAATGTGGTGATGCTTTGATCACTGGGGAGATCCCACAGGCGCACTGTGCGGTCGTCGGAGCAGCTCATCAGGCTGGTGAGGTCTGAAGGGTTCCATTCTGTGGTCCAGACCGGCTGCTTGTGCTCCTTCCACGTCTTCAAGATAGCCCTGCTCTTCACATCGAACGCCTGTATTGAGCCGCTGTCGCCTCCTGCGACCAATATGCGGCCATCTCTGCGCAGATTGCCTGAGCGCGCAATGTCATCAACGCCAAATCGCGAGATGGTTTTGACGACCTTGCGAGTCTTGGAGGAGAAAATCTGCACGCGCGATCCGGTAGTGACCGCGAACAAGTCCTGCGGCGCAGACAGCGAGTTGGAGGGCGGCGGAGGGGGAATCGAGATGTGCGTGACCGGCGACGAGTGCTGCGACGGGTCGAGGCGAAGCTCCGAAGTGAACGAGTTCCAGTATTGCTGCTCCGAGGTGACGGTCGAGGGGCCCTTGGGCAGCTTGACGGGCTGCAGCAGCTGTACTTCGGCGGCCATGGCGTAGTCGGGGATTTGCGTACAATTGGTGGTTGTGCAGCGTTGCCGCGCGCAGATCTCGACTTTGGACTTTCGATAACTTTTTGGGCGCTAGGCCCATCCAGGTGTGGCGCGCTTTCCATTCTGGCCCACCAGCAACTCCCGATCCTCCACTCGAGACTCGAGCTGGCCATGACGCCCAAACATGGTAACCAACACCACCTCTGCGTCAGTGTAAGGCTGTTGCCCGACAACAAAGAACCAGTAACTCGCGACACAAGCCCAACAAGCATCAACGCTGTGACCTCCGAGGAGTGAAGTCCAAATTTAGGTTTAGTGTTTGCCTGATCGCTAGGCGTGACATGCGTTGATCAAGAGGGCGCCAGCCGCATCCAACATCTCATCAATATCAATCCGGCAGCCTCAACCTGCCATGATCCACCCACCTTTGCATGGTTTCTCGTTTGACTCAGACTGATGGCGTCTTGAAAGTCGATAATCGCACACCCAATAAGCCACACGCGTGACCAGCCCAGTCCTTCACCATGGCCGATGCACACGACAATCTGGACGAGTTCTTCGACTTCGCTCAACTTGAACAAGACAGTGCCGCATATGGCGACTGGTTTCAGACTCAGGATGCAGGCTCCATTCTCTCTGACCATGTCACGCCCATGGACTGGCAGCCGGTGGTTGCTGCGGTTACTACATCTCCCTCACAGATGCTGCAGGATGAGTACACGCAACACGCCGCCACACAACATTTCGGGAACAAATGCCCACAACAACGTTCATTGTTCGGCATGGTGAACCAATCATCCACAATTGCAGGTCCGACTTCAGTAGGCCCTGCTTGGCTCACCCCCCATGTGCCCACTACAGAACCACAGCAACACAACGAGCTGCTGACCGCACCCCCATCGCCGTTCCACGCACATGAACAATCTAATCTCACCAATGAGAACATCAATGGCATATTACCAATCCTTGCAAACAACGACCCATCGGAAGTTCTAGACAAACCCATCGCTGATACACCCTTTGTGCAAGCAAGTCATGCTCACGTTTCGTCTCCCAAACCTGCCAGAGCTTCACTGCCAACAAGAGATGCTTCCTCTGCAAGTTGGAAACCGGCATCCGCCAAACGCAAAGGACCGCAAAGCCGAATACCACTGGAATCTCGGCAGATTCTTGAGGACGAATTTGCTACGAATCCGTATCCCTTGCCATGGGAGCTTGACATCATTGCTCATCAGGCGAATCTTGAAGTGAAGAAAGTTCGCAACTGGTTTAACAATACCCGGGCAAGGAAGAAGGGTGAAGGTATGTTCTTGACAAACTGTTGGAGTACTTATTACCTGCTCACCTACATAGATTCCGATGTCGTCTCTATGGGCAACGTCTGCAAAAACAAGAACAATCTCAAATCAAGGCTCTCTCACGAAAGCCTAGAAGCCCTTGATCAGCAAGAGGATGCGGCAGTCGAACCGCCCCAGCCACCTCTAGCGCTCTATCTGGCACAGTCCTATCAAGAAGAAGCTGTCGAGCTATCTGACGTACAGGCTGCCCTTGATAGCGGCTCTCTCAGCGGTAGCGGATACTCTGACCGAGGTACATGGTCGACTTCGAGGAGAGGCTCCGCGGTTGGATCCATTGTGTCTTCGGAAGGCACAGCACCTACAGCCTACACCGTCTCGTCCAACGGTAGTCGCAGCAATGTTTCCTCATTTGGCCGTGATCGAAGGAGAGGTCGAAGGAGAATGACGTGGAAAGAATCTCCCCATACTCGCTCGATAAACGGAGTCAACAGTGCTGGACAACCCCAAAAGGATCTGCCATTCTTCTGCACGTTTTGTCCTCGAGCCTTCAAAACGAAATACGAATGGATTCGGCACGAAGACTCTGTTCATGCTCTACGAACGACTTGGATATGCTGCGATGCGAAAAGTGAATCATTGCAGTCGTGTCCGTTCTGTGGTCAGATGCATCCTGACGACGCTCACATGGCAACCCACAAGTACCAGCAATGCCGGTCCAAGCCTGAGTCGCAAAGGACATTCTATCGTCGCGACCACTTTGTGCAACACCTGCATCATGTCCACTTCGCCAACGCTAAACACCCATCAGTTCGTGTAGGTTGTCAAGCTCGCCTAATGGCGGCCGAAGGACAACACTTTGGGTGCAAAGACCTTTCAATGAAATGGCGAAGATTTGGTGCTCCCATGAAAAAGGACGATCCAATGCTCCATTGCGGCTTCTGTGGCAAAAAGTCCAAGGATTGGCCAGAGCGCTGCGAACACGTTGCCGAACATCTGGTCGCCCGAGAACTAAACCGATCAGTGTGGTGGCCAGAACGACGTGAGAACCATCTGGAGAATCTGTATTCTACAACCCCGTTCGAATCCTTCCGCTGCCGGTATTGTCTAAAGGTCTTCACCGACATCCAGACCATGAACGAGCACTCCCATTGTCGCGTATGGAGCTGTCGATTCCTGCGGAGTTTCGACGACGTGGCTGCGGAGAACGCTGGGCCTCCCTTGTGTCAAGATTTTCCGTCCGCAAAAGCCCACCACTGTCATCTGTGCGGTGCTGGTTATCGCGCTGTACACATCGAGCATGCTCATAACTATCACAGGTACAGGTCTTGCAACCAGGAGTTCTATGAATCAGAGGACGCATTCCTTCAGCACTTACACAACTTCCATGGTGCATCTCAACCCGCATTGCTGCGAGGCAGCGCAATCATCGAGCAAACTTTCATGCGGAACAAAGGAGCTTCATTCGAGCCTGTAGAGTTCAACGAGAGTATGCAGCCTTGCCACATGGACCTTAACAACACGTCAATCACACCATTTGTCACAGAGAAACCCATTTTCAGTGTGTCCGTTAGCGATCGGAAGCCTTCAAAGCAGATTAAGAAAAGCGCTCCCGTGCGTAAACAGATCATCAATACGCAATCCGGTCAACCTTCAGAACCCTCAAGAGCACGCGCAAACACTGTCACAACAAAAGCCGAGTCTCATGAGCCCCGTTTCTTCCGCCTTAGCACATATGTCCCTTTCGTCTCATCACGTATCTTCTATTCACGTCATTCAAGATCCACGGAACTACCAAGAGACCATCAAGCTGTATTCGAAGAGGTGCCCAAGCCTCACCTTACATCTCTGGTGATGAGTGCTGGCCTTGTAAGCATGGCTGTAGCACGCTGGACTGTCAAACCGGAGAAGCGCTTGAAAGATGGTATGGTGGAACTCGTTCTTGAAGAAGGTGTCGAATGAAATCAGTCCGTCTGGTTACTCGAAAGCAATCAGTAAAGAGAGAATGTCGCACAATGCAAGGCCCGCAACCGGGTTTTATCAGGCTTCATGAGTGTATTGATTAGTGTACAAAGAAGCCCGTTTTTATTGACCAAATACCTCATGAGAACACCAGAAAACTCCAGACGCTCCACGCACGCAACACTGCTACTAGTCACAAGATAGTACCGAGTAACAGTATAACATCTTTACTACTTACACAAATGTTAAGTAGCCTTAAATTATGGTAAGGTTATTGTTCTGTGTTGCTACACAGGATAGTGGTGCACAAGTGTCGATCAATAAATACGAGCTTCTTCGTACAGCATACAGCAATTGCTTCTGCCTCCGCGGCCTTGGCCGTATAAAACCACCTACTGTACACCACTTATATCTGTTATCGAAGGGATCCACCATACTTCCAAGACGCGCAAGCCACAACAGGCTTCACTGTGACCGCCAAGTACTTCGAGCTTCCTAATTGGGTTTCGTTGTTGAGCTTGGCGACATGACGAATATGCAACTTCCCCTCGAAACCAAGAGAAGTTGGGCAATATTTCATCATTCCGATCCCTGTTGCATTATGTCCGGACTTATCCAGATTAAAGGCTATCGAGCGATGGTGTGGATATAAGAAAGGTCTCATCCCAAAAGCATTCAGCATACATTGTCAGATCTTAGGTTGTGCTGGAAATACTGGTAACCACAATGAGGTTTACCAAATTGGCTCTGCTCGCTCCGTTAGTGACAGGTTTGCCTTTCGACACTGCCAGTGCCTTGGTTCCTCGCACAGCAGGATTCATATATGATGGCTATCGCATTTACAGCATCACTCCGTCTTCTGCCAAAGAAGCCCGCGACCTAGGCCGACGCTTCTCTCGTCACCATACTCATCCCATCCGAGACACCCTCTCTGTAGTCATTCCCCCCAGTGAGGTTTCGTCGTTCGAAAGCCTTGGGTTGAACACGCGACTTGTCAATACCGACTTGGGTGCTCATATCCGCTCCATTGACGGCAAAGCTGTAACCTACAATCGAGCATTGCAAAAACGTGGCGAGTTACCCAGCCTGACTTGGTTCAATACCTACCATCCGTACGCGGATCACTTGGATTATTGGGACGACTTAGTACATGCATTCCCAAAGAACACGAAGAAATTTTCGCTTGGCAAGAGTTATGAGAATAGAACTATCTATGCATATCATCTTCATGGAGACAAGAAGAGAGGCGGTTATGGTGGGAAGGGTAAAGATCAGCGAGGGAAACCCGTTATACTATGGCATGCAACTGTCCATGCTCGAGAGGTATAGTAGCTTCCGATCGGATGATACAGTGGGCTTGCACTAATCTGGACAGTGGATTTCTACCATGGTCATCGAATATCTGGCATATCAACTGATTGATGGTTACAAGTCTGGCAACGCGAACGTGACCGCATTCTTAGATCATTACGACTTTTACCTTGTGCCGTTCCATAACCCGGATGGCTTCGTTTACACACAAACCAATGATCGTCTCTGGCGTAAGAACCGCCAGCCTCGCCCCTCTATCAACACCACATGCCTTGGGACCGACGGCAATCGCAATTGGAGGTTCGAGTGGGATGCTGAACCACCTGAGGGCGGGTCTACTCCCGATCCCTGCGGACAGACTTATCGCGGCCTTGCACCGGGTGATACGCCCGAGAACGCCGCTCTCGATGCTCTGTCAGCAAAGTTGTCTCGTCAAGGCGAGGGCATTCGTTCCTTCATTGACTTCCACTCGTACAGCCAGCTTGTACTAACCCCGTGGGGCTACTCGTGCGATCCGCTCCCTGAAACAATAGACCGCATGCTTGAAGTTGCGAATGGCACTGCTCGGGCCATCGAGGCGGCGAGTGAGAGAAACAGCACGTATCAAGCAGGCCCAGGATGTCAGATTCTATATTTCTCGACTGGTAACTCGCGAGACCATCACCATGCTGTGCATGGGGCCAACCATTCGTGGACGCTCGAATTGAGTCCAGCGGATGAGGCGGGTGGTGGCTTCGTACTGAGTCCAGATCAGATTTGGCCGGTGGTCAAGGAGCAATGGGCAGGCCAGCTGTGGACGCTAAATGAGGTATGGGATAACTAGTGATCCCATGCTCCATTCGTGTACGAAGAAGCTCGCATTTGTTGACCGAATACCTCCTGAGAACACCAGAACGTTCGTACGCTCACGCAACGTAACACTGCTGCTATTTGCTAGAAGGTATCTAGCAATATAACGACATTCGCTGCAACCAGCACAGTGTATTGGATGGCTTTAAAGTGTAGTAGTGTTACTGTTGTAGGTTGCTCATTAGAGTGGTGCTGCTTACCGGTCTGTGATGTCACATCGCCATTGCATTGGTGTCGTTGTCTTGTTTCCAGCTCAGCCTAACCTCTATGACTAACTAGTTGACGTGAAGATTAATGGCAACTTGTACACGCTTATTTACAACACTGATGCGAATCTCGAGTCTTCTCTTGAAACGTCCTAACACGAAGCCAACGCAGGAACATGCGGCGCATGACGCGGATGGCCCCACATCCCCGCATTAGAGCTACCCCAGAGCTCCGGCAGCTCCAGTTCCCATCCTCCATCAACATAGACTGTATACACTCAATACCTTGTTTTGATCCTGCGATTGTTTGTGTAGTATTCTTAAGAAAAATCCTGTTGAATGCAATGCGGGGGTTCTGTGTTGTTATCGCAGCGCTTCTGACAAGCCTCACAGGGGCATCGTCGCTCAAGCCGCCCATCCTCCCGTTGATCGTAAGAAACCCGTACCTAAGTACATGGCTGCAAAACGCGCGCGAAGAACCATGGAGCAGGTGGCCCATGTTCTGGACTGGCGATGAGATCGGGTTTGGAGTACTCGCGTCGGTTCCGGATACAAAGAACGTATATCCGCTGCTCGGTCGTCCACACGACTCACTTGAGCAGGACGGCGAAGACTACACCATTGCATTCCCTACCTATTCAGGAGCAAAGTACGACGCCTCTACCACGAACCTCACGTACAACCTTCCTTCCCCCTCGCACCTTGCTAGTGCGGGCGATCTTGAGATCACGCTTTCGTTCCTCTCGCCCATAACGCCCACCTCTACGCTGCGCCAATCGATACCTGCCGCCTATCTCACCGTCTACGTTCAGGGTAGCTTCGATGTAGACATATATGTGGATGTCAACGGCCAATGGGTCAGCGGCAAGCGGGACAGCCTCATAGAGTGGGACCTGACCGAGCAGGAAGCTGCTGGCTCTGCAAAAGGATTGAAGACATGGAAAGTCAAACGCCAGATCGAGCAAGTCTTCACTGAAGAACATGATCAGGCAGAGTGGGGCCAGCTGCACTTCACTGGGCCGAGCGATGTTCGCCACGAATCTGGCACTTCAGCTCTGCTTCGCCAGCGTTTCGCTCGTACTGGGACACTGCAGGATCAGGTCGACGACGAGTTCCGTGAGATTATGGATGAGGAGCCTGTTTTCGCTTTCGCGAAGAGTTTCAAGCTCAAAAATACTTCGTCGGCCTCGTCAAGGTCAGTGGGCCAGAGTGCTCTCTTCACAATCACGCACATTCAGGATCCTGTCACACAGTATGCCTCGGCACGGGGCCTTACTTTCATGAAGCCGCTGTGGAAGTCATGGTTCCCCCAGGACAGCAAGCTCATAAAGTTCCACTACGGAGACTTTGCAAACGCCAACAGCCTGGCAAGCAACTACTCTGAGCAGCTTCGCATCGATGCCTACCAGTCCGGTTCGACAAACTACGTCGACATTGTCGCTCTGTCTGCGCGACAAGCTATGGGTGCCACGAGCTTCTCTGGAACGCCTGACAATCCGTTGCTCTTCTTGAAGGAGATCTCGTCCAACGGCAACAGTCAGACAGTGGACGTGATATTCCCCGCGTTTCCGTTCTTCCTCTACACCAACCCGAGGTGGCTTGCGTACCTTCTTGAGCCACTCCTCGAACATCAACTGAGCGGCCAATACCCGAACAAATACTCGATGCACGATCTTGGTGCGCATTTCCCAAATCTCACTGGACACGCCGATGGCAGAGACGAGTACATGCCCGTGGAAGAATGTGGAGACATGCTAATCATGGGCCTGGCTCTCATCAACTCTTTGAGCTACAGCTCCGACGCAGATGCGCAATCTATCTGGTCAACTGTGGGCAGTGATGCAGAACATGTAGATGCAGATGAACAGCCCTTCACACTTGCAAACATTGGCGAACACGATGGAATTGAGTATATCGACGACACCTGGGGCGGTGGTGTCAAAGGCGTCAAACAGGCGAAGAAGTGGCTGGATGGTAGCTATAATTTGTGGAAGCAATGGACAGGCTATCTGGTTGAGGATGCACTTGAGCCACACAATCAGCGTAAGCATCGGATTTCTATCGTCTTGGTTCCTATGGCTAACATCTGGCAGTCTGCACGGACGACTTCGCCGGTTGGCTTCCCCTACAAACTAACCTTGCACTCAAGGGCATTATTGGCATTAAGGCTTTCAGCGAGATCGCCGAACTCATGGACCGATCTGGTGATGCGAAGCACTACCGCAACATATCGGAAACCTACATCTCCAAATGGCAGGAGTATGCCATCTCTCGCGATGGATCACACGCCAAACTTGCATACGACTGGTACGGCAGCTGGACCACCCTTTACTCTCTCTATGCCGACGCCGTTCTATGCTTCCACCCCTCTATCACCAACTCATCGTCTATCTCATCCCAAACCTTCGCCTCAGACGACACTCATGCTCAGCATCCGCTCAACCCCGGCAAATCCTCCCACGGCCGCAATCCCATCACTCATGACTTTATCCCCTCCTCAATCTACAAATCGCAATCACGCTGGTACTCGGAAGTCATGCAAAAGTACGGCCTACCGCTCGATTCGCGCCACCTGTACACCAAGTCGGACTGGGAATTCGAAGCCGCCGCCGTGGCATCGAAAAAGGTTCGCTCAGAAATCCTCGACCGCGTGGCGCTGTGGCTCAACGAAACTGTGACGGATCGTCCGTTCACGGATTTGTACAACACGGAAGGCCATGGAGGATTTCCTGGCCCATGGTTCTTCGCACGACCGGTCGTCGGCGGCCATTTTGCGTTTTTGACCCTGGAGAGAGCGTGTGGAGGGAGTGCGAAGAAGGCGTTGCGCTTCTTGGATGAGGATGAGGAGTAGTCTGATGGTGTGGGGACGATCCACTTTGAAGGATTTTGATGGCCAACTCTGAGCAGCGCCATACAAGTTGACGTTGCTACTACTAGATATATTGCCAGGTATATAACTGCTTTAACAAGGTTCAAAACTTTATGTTGAAGTCTATAAGATCTCATGGTTCAAATGGTTGAAATGATATATCATGTGATTATGAAATTCAAAATTTGTCGAGTTCGCTTGTTCGAATCCACCTTGCATCGTTGATCGTCAGAATCTACAAAGATCTGATAGCGGATAGATGCTGACACATCTGTTTTGCTCTCGTTATCTTTTTGGCCGCTGAGGAGGCCATACCAGTAAGAAGACGCTGAGATAATGTTCTACGTCTCCTTTTACCCTGTGCAGGCGCTATAGGTATTGTAATCATCCCATCATGTGCAAAATCACGAAAACCCCATCATTGCGTTACTTCCTGCTCCTCTAGCTGCCACATCCATGTACCTTACCCTTCACGCATTCAGCGGCCCATGCTCTTTACACCATATCCTGTTCACCGACCATGCTGGTGCTGTGTGCCGGGTGTGGTTGGCAGGTGTCTAGCGTCAGATTAGCGACGATCGATGATGGCATAGCGACCAGCCACCCGGGTCAGGAACGACTTTCTTTATTGTTGACGCAACGTCCATTGCAAATCAATCACGTCTATCGTGCTACCTGTTCGCGCAACCTACTATCTGTGTCTCATTGCTACCACACCACGTACCCCCTCAACACATGGGCATTCCAACCTCACATCGCCAGCGCACACCATGGCAAAGCCCCGAGTAATCTACTGGTTCCGCACCGATCTCCGTCTCCACGACTCTCCTGCCTTGAAAGCGGCACTGGACCTAAAACCCGAGTGTCTCTATCCCATCTGGACGTGGGATCCGCACTACGTGTACCGCGCACGCGTAGGCCCTAATCGATGGCAATATTTGTTGGACTGCCAGAATGATCTTTCCAAATCCATCACCAAGTTGAACCAGAAGTCTAAATTGTTTCTGATACGCGAGGCACCGCAGACGCTGTTCCCGAAGCTGTTCAAGGCGTGGCGCATCACGCATCTTGTGTTTGAGAAAGATACGGATGCGTATGCGCGGGAGAGGGATGAGAAGGTGATGCAGATTGCAAAAGAGGCGGGGGTGGAGGTCGTGGTTAGGTATGGACGAACGTTATATGATCCTGATGAGCTGGTGAAGCAGAATCATAATAAACCGACTATGAGTATTACTCAAGTGCAGGCTGCTGGGAAGAAGATCGGAGAGATTCCGAGACCGATTCCTGCGCCTACTTCTTTGCCGGATCCGGGGAATACGGAGTTCGAGTTTGATCAGGAGAAGCCTGAGAGTAAACCGGATATCAATGCGATTCAACGCGATGGGGAAGAGGAGAGCTATGTGAAGCTATCTGGACCTAATGGTGACTTTGCTGTCCCAAACATGGAAGAGTTGGGATTGAAGCCGGCGACGACGCAGCATCGAGGAGGTGAGACGATTGCGCTGAAAATGCTAGATGAGATCATCGCAAACGAGGACTACACCGCGACGTTTGAAAAGCCGAAAACTGCGCCGACAGCTTTCGAGCCTCAGGCTACCACCCTTCTCTCCCCACACATGCATTTTGGCTCACTAAGCTGTCGTGAGTTCTACTGGCGCTGTCAGGACGTTGTCGACAAGTACAAAGGCACCGCCTCCCAACCTCCAACCAGCCTTACGGGTCAACTTCTCTTCCGTGACATGTACTTTGGCGCACAAGCCTCGCTGGGCTATGCATTTGGTCAGACTTACGGAAACTCGCACTGCCGCTTCATCCCCTGGCACCTGCCGTCCAAAATCGACGCTTCCTCAGGTCTGATCACAGGCGAGTACCTTGTCGACAATGCACAAGCAGAAGTCTACTTCAAGCGCTGGAAAGAAGGCCGCACAGGTTTTCCCTGGATCGACGCTTTGATGCGCCAGCTCAAATACGAAGGCTGGATCCACCACCTAGGACGACATGCCGTGGCGTGTTTTCTAACTCGCGGAGGCTGCTACGTGGATTGGGAGCGGGGCGCAGAGGTTTTTGAGGAATGGCTTATCGACCACGAAGCAGCGTGCAACATTGGCAATTGGCAATGGTTGAGCTGCACGGCGTTTTACGCGCAGTTCTATCGGTGTTACTCGCCCATTGCGTTTCCACAGAAGTGGGACAAGGAAGGCAATTTCGTGCGCAAGTTCGTCCCTGAGCTGGAGAAGTTCCCTCAAAAGTACATTTACGAGCCGTGGAAAGCGCCAATTGCAGACCAGAAGAAGTGGGGGTGCATGATAAAGGGTGATGGGACAGAACAAGAATTGGATGGAAAGAAGCTATATCCCAAGCCAATGTTCGACTTCCCCACGCAAAGGGAGGTGTGCATAGATGGAATGAAGAACGCCTACCACATTGGGCTGTACGGCAACAACCCGAAGGTCCTTGATGGCACTTGGCGTAAACTCTTCAGCGATAAAGCAGAAGGGCCAACAGAAGGCAGCAAAGGCCCTCCAGGTGCAATGGTCGAGCACGAAGATGCGATTGGCCATGAAGAGCACCATGCACCTGAGCCTCCTAGCCCAAAAACGAGCAAGAAGGGCAAGGCTGACAACAAGAAGATGACGGGAAACGAGACAGAGATCAGTAACACGGGAAAAACGAGCAAAGTCGGCCATAAGATGGAGCCCAGTAAAACGGCAAAGACGACGAAGGCAGGGCACAAGAGGGAAGCGAGTCAAGGGACACTGGACGGAGTGTTGACGAGAAAGAAGAAGAAGGATAACAGCGACATCGCCGACCACACTTGATACCACTATCACCAACTTTCTTCTTATTGACAACAATCAACCCATGACCAACCCAGCGCCCACAGTCTCCCTCGCCTCCAAATCCTCCTTCCGACTCTTACTGTTCAAGTCCAAATACGGCGCTTCTCCCAAACTGCACACACGGTCACCAGCCCTCGGATCGCTGTAGTCGTACGTGGCGCAGTGCCACATGCTCCTGTTGTCCCAGATAGCGAGGTCGTTTGGCCGCCACTTAAATCGGACCTGTGCGTCGTGGTTTTGGGTGAGGATGTTGAAGAGGTAGCCGAGGAGCATGTCGGATTCGTCTTTTGTGACGCCGTTGATGCGCTTGGTGAAGCCTTTGTTGACGTAAACGGACTTCCATCCTGTGACGGCTGGGGAGAGGGTTAGTGTGAGGCTGTTCTTATGTGAAAGGTAGAGACATACGGTTTGTGCGGATGACGGGGTGGACGGCTGTTAGTGCTTCGCCAAAGTTCAATGGGTTGCCTCGAATGGTCTTTCTGATTGGATTGCCCAGCCTGTTTGCCTCCTCCAAGAAGAACTTGGCATCGTGCGTTGCTGTGAGACCCTCGAGTAACGTGCGAATAGCAGGCGACAACCGATCGTAGATTTCGTATCCGGAGGCCCAGAGAGTGTCACCTCCCGTCGCGGGCAGGGTGTGGATTTTCAACATGGCGTAGTCGGACGGTACGGGCTCGAAGGAGATGTCGGTGTGCCACCCTGCAGATGCAAAGCGGCTGACGTCGGAGAGTTGGTGTGTGAGGCCTCCGCCTTTCTTCTGCTTCTCGCTGCTGATGACGGAGATCTGGTCTCCCAGTTCGGAACCTTCTTCTGTCAGAGGATGGACATGAAGACTGGAGGACTCTGGCTTTCAGGAAGTTAGTTGTGGTGTCGAAATGCTTTGCTTGCAAGCTGTGGGCATGACGTACGCATCCTGAGAGCTCAGTGATTCGGAGCATCAAGTCCTTCATCTCGTTTGGTGTGACATCTTGGTCTCGAAGGAAAACGACACCGCGTTGTGAGACTGCAACAAGGTCAGATACGAAGATCTGGTACAGCACAGCTCACCTACTTGTGATAGCTAGATCTCGAATCATCTCATCACCCCATTTGAGTAGATCCCGTGCTTGAAGTCCTTCATATTCTCTGCCAATGACGGGAGTCGAGTCTTGATGCTTAAAGCTGTCCAGCGACCCAGAGTAAATCAATGGCTTTGACAATCTTGATCTCGCATTTTCATGACCGCCAACGATGTTCGCCTCAGCGTCATCTGTGCGAGCTCTCTTGACTGAAGCCATTGTAAAGGAAGAAATTGATTGGAGACTGCGATCTTGTCTGCAATCCCAGAAACCTATTGCTGACCGGAGATATGTGAATGCTCCCGAATTCTCAAACGAGTAATGTATACGATGGACCGCCAAAGGTAGTTAGACCAGATTATGGAAGGAGCCGAAAGATAAACCTCGACAGCACCAGGCGCCTGGAACATTTTATGGCTGCCGAAGACCAGCATCATTCGACACCAGCGACACCGTTTCGCGTGCTTCGTCAAGCACGTCATCGGCTATCGGGCTGGAATGGGACGAAGATCGAGCGAGCGCTGCGCGTAGGGCCGACCAGGGTGTCTCCAAGGGTGCATTAGGCTGGCCGCTTCCGGACCAAGAAATGAGCACGCGGCAAAGCCCCGCAGACTGGGTAAAGTCACCGTTGCGCTGCCATTTTGCATGGGTGGAAAACACCTCGGCTTAGCGGCGGTGCTGCTATTGTTGAACAAGTGGGTGATGTCGCGTGAATCCATGACAGTTGCGACATGCACGCCTGGAACGGTAGTGTGAAGTATATGTAGGGATACAGACATCTGTATTTTGACGACAGCGCAACTTTCAGAGTTCAAGTCTCAGGCTCAAGCAATTACTCGGGTCTTTCGAGTCGACAACATGGGTAACGACATTGAAACTGTCCGATCGCGTGTCAGCGAGGACGCTGGCTCCCTCAAGTCGCCAACCAAGGTTGGTAGAGGGGAGCTTGCGGACATTGTCCCTCCACACGATTCCTACGAGGGAAAGCATCGGTTCGATCCTTTGGCATCTTGGACAGTCGAGGAAGAGCGTCGCGTAGTCTGGAAGACAGACTTGAAGCTGCTTCCATGGCTCTGTCTCATGATGTTTGGGCTCCAGGTACGATGATAAAATGCTCAAACTACTTTCCAAGTGAAGCTTGCTAATAATCTCAGCTCGACCGCGGTAACTTGTCCAACGCTCTCGCAGATAACTTGCTCAACGACCTGAATCTCACATCTGACGACTACAACAACGGAACCACCATCCAGCTCCTCGCGTTCCTGGCAGCTGAATTTCCCGTCCAGTTCCTCACCAAGCGCTACGGATTCAAGCTGGTGCTTCCCACCATGATGATGGCATGGGGAACTGTATCCTGGGCTCAAGCTTGGATCCACGACCGAACCACTTTCTACATCACCCGCGCCCTCATCGGACTCTGCGAGGGTGGTTTCATTCCCGGTGTCATCCTGTTCGCAACCTACTTCTACAAATCCAAGGAGCTGGCTGTTCGCCTGGCGGTTTTCTGGTCCACACTCAATGTTGCGCGTGTCATTTCGGCTCTGCTGGCTGCTGGTATCCTGGAAATGCGCGGGATTCATGGAAAGCCGGGGTGGTTCTGGCTCTTCCTGCTTGAGGGCCTTCTGACGGTTGTCATTGCGTTTTTCTCGTTCTTGTACCTGCCGAGTTCGCCTACGGACACCAAAAACGTGCTTTGGCCTAAGGGCTACTACACCGAGCGTGAGGAGGTGATTATGGTTAACGTAAGTCGTCCTGCTACTTTTGTTGATGCTGTGACTGACTTTTTGAAGCGTATCCTTCGCGATGACCCGGCCAAGGGACTCACTGCCATCAAGGAGCCTGCAACTTTCAGAGACATCGTAGAGGCCTGGAAGGACCCAGCAATGTGGGGTCTGTACTTCATCGGCCTCATTGCCTATATCCCCGCTTCCCCTGTCCAAGGATACCTCACACTCACCCTCAAGCGCCTGAACTTCTCGACCTTCAACTCCAACATGTTGACCATCCCATCCGCCGTTCTCCAGATCATTACAATGCTGGGGCTCGCATACAGCTCTGACTACTTCAACGAACGCACCTGGCATATCATGTTCGGCGAGTTCTGGATCATGCCGCTTCTCGTCGCGCTCCTCACCATACCAGATGGAGGCCGAGAATGGGGTCGCTTCACCCTCATCACGTTGGTCTCGGGATACCCCTACTTCCACCCTCTGGTCTCATCCTGGATCTCGGAGAATACCTTCGACGTGAAAAAGCGCGCCATCACCGCCGCGACCTACAACGTAATTGTACAGATTGGATCCTTGATCAGCTCGCAGATCTATCGCAAATACGACGGCCCATACTACAAGCAGGGAAATAGCGTGTTGATTGCCATTTGCGCGCTGTCGCTGGTAGTCATGCTCCTGCAGCGCCAGATGCTGGTGCGATTAAACAAGAAGAAGGAGGCGCAGTGGAGTCAAATGAATGCTGAGGAGAAGGCGCTGTACCAATCCGACGTGGTTGCGCGTGAGCAGGACGGAAACAAGAGGCTGGACTTCAGATTCGCCGTCTAATGGCGGGCGAGTAGCTTGCAAGCGGATACCGACTCAACGAGTGGAGTTCTCTGTATGAATCTGCGGCGATACCCAATCTTTACCCACTCAATAATTCAGTTGTCAATAATGTTAATGTCCGGGGCGTTCCGACACGCTTCCACCCACTGACACCTTTGCCATTAGCACGTGTGTCGTTGAAACAGCATCGCGAGCCAGCATCCGCAGCCCCACTTGGCCTACCAAAAAGAAAAAGTGGAAACCTGGGGAATCGTCATTGAGCCCCAGAATGGCACCATCGCAAATGACAAGGGTGTGTTGAAGCAAGCTTCCAGTGCGCGCGGCAGAGTGTTCCATCCCGACTCGATGCAGTTCGTTCTCCGTCAGTTCTCCGCTAAGACAGGGTTCGTGCAGGAGCGGGAGGCAGGTGCGCTCAAACGGTGCGCGACGAAAGGGGAATTGTTGACGACCCGACGGCGGGGTCCGACCTCGGTGGTGGCCTGGGTGGGATTCTGATGAGGGTTTGTTGATCAACAAATTTTTTGAGAGTGGAGGAGGGGTCAGATAGTTGCGAGGTTGATTTCCGTTTGTATTCTCTAGAGTGAGCTGTCTTCGATATACCTACCCTCTGCAAAGTCCAAGTCAGATCAAGTCGAAAATTGACATTGTAACCACCGTTTACCACACTACGACATAGAAGATAGTCACAATGGCGTGGGAAGAACCTCGCAAGACGGGCATGCAGTACCGTCGCCTCGGAAACTCAGGCCTGCACGTATCTGTGCTCGGCTTGGGAGGGTGGCTGACATTTGGAGGGCACGTCGAGAATGGTCAGTCTGCGATTGCGCAATTGAAAGCCACACCCGGCATACTGACCAGTCACAGAGCTGACATTCTCGTGCATGAAGCAAGCATATGACTGCGGTATCAACTTTTTCGACACAGCGGAGAGGTTAGTTGTATGCTCGTTGTGTTAGAACACGAAGACTGGTGGCTGATCTGGCCAAAACAGCTATGCAGGCGGGCAATCTGAAGTCGTGATGGGCGAGGCCATCAAGAGGAATAAGTGGAACCGCAACGATATTGTCATTACCACGAAGCTGAACTGGGGCGGCGCAAACGGTGAAGTCCTTATCAACAATCACGGTCTCTCGCGCAAGCACATTGTCGAGGGTCTCCGCGCATCACTGAAGCGTCTCGATCTTGAATATGTCGACATCGTATACGCCCATCGTCCCGACCGCCTGACTCCTATGGAAGAAACTGTCCGCGCATTCAACCACGTAATTGAGCAGAAAGGGTGGGCGCTATACTGGGGCACAAGCGAGTGGTCTGCCGACGAGATTGCGGAGGCATGCGGCATTGCGAAGCAGCTTGGACTCATCGCGCCCGTAGTAGAACAGCCCATGTACAACGCAATCACAAGGAAGAAGGTCGAAGGCGAATTCCAGCGCCTGTACAGCCGCTTCGGCATTGGCCTAACCACTTTCTCCCCCCTGAACTTCGGACTCTTGAGCGGAAAGTACAACGACTACCCAGACGCACCACCCGCCGGGTCGCGATTCGCAGAAGGCAACGACAAGTTTGTCAACAGCATGAGAGACTCGTACGGGAACAGTGACTGGACGCGGACAATCGACATGGCGAAGAAGCTAAAGGTGTGTAATTGTTAACATCACTTTCTTTGAGTATAGTCGCTAATTCATAACTAGCCCGTCGCGGATAAGCTGGGTGTAAGCCAGTCGCAGATGTCGTTGGCATGGTGCTTGAAGAACCCGAATGTATCTGCTGTTATCACAGGAGCGTCGCGGCCAGAACAAGTGGTGGAGAACTGTCAGGCGTTGAAGGTGTTGGACAAGCTCACGCCGGAGATTATGGCGGAAATTGATGCGATCGTTGGGAAGATCGATCTTGACCCGGCCAGGCAAGATTAGGTGGATGGTGCTACTGCAAATCAGATTGAACCCATCCGAATCGAGTCCTGTTGAAACATGCAACGATTGTCTGCCCGTTGTGACACGCGTGAACATTAAAGACGTACGGAAGGCGATTTGAGGCAACAGGCGAAGGCCGCGGGGTATCATTTAAAACTGCAAAGAAGACCGCACTCAATCAAACGGCAGCAATACGTCCTGCACCAACGACGGTCCAGAAAGCTTCTTCTCTCTTCTCCTTGTCCCCTTTAGATCCTCTCGAATCGCCTAGAGCTCCGCCTTCAGCATTGACATCCGCCTCAAATTCCAAGCGCACGAAAATGGGAATCTCGATGACATCGTCGTCTTCTTCAAGATCGCCATCTGGTCCAGTGTCTGCATCTATGCTCTGGTTCCGTCCAAAGTTAAAACCTGAAGAAACGGGCTCCATGAAGCCTGGAACAACCTCGATTACAACACTGGTCCAATTTCTACCACGATCGTACGGCTTGCCGGGCTCAATCTGCCCATCCGAATCTACAACTGTACCTCGGTTGACAGGGGCTGCCGAAGATGAGAGAGCATCGTCCCAGGCATCTGTGTTGGCGCCGATTTCGAATTGAGGACAGAGGATGGTCACTTTGGAATGAACTTTGCCTGGGGTGATGCTTGGCGTGGCAAGTGTGACACGGACAGGGTCGAAAAGCGGATTGCTCAGATGGATGACGAAGTTCGTTGGTATGCCCTGTCGTAATTTGCTGTAATTGAATAGGGGGGGTTGCGAAGACGTTGGGCCGGAGGCTAGAGGTAGCGGCTGCTGCGAAGTGGGAGATGGCAGCGCACGTATGCTTATGCGAGGGATGTGGTTGAGGGCTAGTAATTTGATCCTGTAGCGCGTTGATGTGATCTTCGACTCGGGTTTGGAAAGGATGTGACGGCATGATCGACATCGTTTCGAGCGCTTCGTGCAGAGTAGAGTTGCAGTGGGTCGAAGTTCGTCTTCGAGCTGCACATGTAGATCAAGCTGTGCAAGCTTTTGGGCAGGTGACAATGTGCACGACCAGCCGTCTTTCTTGAGTCGTTCAATCGCAGCAGTATCTGATGCTGGATCGTGTATGGAGAGGCCTTCCAACTCTAACGCAGCTTCTCGCATAGGTGCCGGCTTCTCACGTTTCTTGCTCTTGGAGGTAGTGGAGTACAGGTTCATAATTCGAGAATATGTCGAAGGCGAAGAGAAGCTCATGTCGTGTGCAGCAAAGGGGTTGGATGGCGTGTGTGCCTCTATTTGTGTTTTGTAGAAGGCGCTCAGGTTTGAGAACAGGTCATCGCGACTGAGCGTTTCACTGTTCTTTGCTATAGGCAATTCTCCGGATGGTGGGACCAAGTTCCTCGACCCCACTCTCTTTTCCTCCAACTCTTTTAGCTGCCTCTCGCGCTCCTTGTCGCGCTCCTTGTGCGTCGGTATTGGCTTGCCGCCATTTGCGATACGTGACAACTGGGTATGAATACCCGTGTGCTTCTCGAACTCGATCCCTGTTTCCGCTGTGCTCCAATGGCAGTACGAGCAGGCCAATATGTAGGGCCCACCTGTTGCTGATGGCGCTTCTGGATTCTCGACTGAGTTGACGCTCAGAGGCGAAGTGCATACAGGGCAGTTGAAGCAGTTGCGCGTGCATCTGGTGCCATCACTCTTTACCACAGAACTCGGTACCTCAAACAAGCAGCTGGGGCAGTACCAGTTCAGCGTCTCCTCGATGATGCATCGTGGGCAGCGTATTTGCTGGCAGTCCTCGCAGTACAGGAGGTGTTCTAGCGGGTAGAGGGCGTAATCGGAGCGTGGGCTGCGCGGGTCGAAGGTTCGCTCCTCCTCGTCGGCGCCGGTGTTGCTGTCGAAGCAATTGCATGCGTAGTAGGTGTACGGAAAAGCCTGCGCCATGTTGCTGGTTACTCTCGTTTTACAGGGCACGCCGGTTCGCCCTGTGTTCCTTCCTCCTCTTCCAATCACGTTGTTGGCGTCGCCGCGGGAGTGTCTGTTGACTGAAGCTCAATATGTCGGTGAAATGTCGGTTATATTGAACGCCGACAATGTCAAGCTCGCAAGTCTTGACGTAACTCTTGAGCTTCACTCTCAACTTCCACCACCTCCTGCTTTTGCAATTGCACTTCGCATACGCTAAGTACCAGCATGAACACGTTATCAATTCGCGCCTTCATACCGCCTCTGAGGCGACGGGGCTTGCCTCTCCGTGCCGTACGCTGTTATGCCGTTCAAGCTCCTGGAGCTCCAATGATGGAGATATTTAGCAACCAGCACAAGTGGATGCAGAAGGAACGAGCCGCCGCAAATGTTGAAGCAAGCAGGAGCGTCGACTACCTGAGGGACGAGGTTGCCTCGCGATTGTGTGAACGAGTCTTGGTGCGTCTTTTCATACAGTACAGTTGAGGTTCACGGCTAACACACCTCAAGGACATCAATCGCCACTTCCCACACGTTCTCGATCTTGGCGCAAACGCCTGCAATGTCGCACACGCACTCACACTGCCCTCTCCAGACGAACCTGAGAAGGGCCCGCGGTCGAAGCGCGTTGGCAAGATTACATCTGCAGAGTCGTCCGAAACGCTCCTACACCGAGACGCCGACCTACCCTTCAACAATGAAATCAACATTATAAGGGAGGTTCTGCCAACTTCAGAGCTACTTCCGTACCAAGCGAACACGTTCGATGCCGTCTTCAGCAGCATGAGTTTGCACTGGATTAATGACCTGCCTTCGGTCTTAGCCCAAGTGAATAACATCCTGAAGCCTGACAGCCCTTTCATCTCAGTCATGATGGGAGGTGACAGCTTATACGAGCTTCGTACCTCTCTGCAACTGGCAGAACAGGACCGACGTGGCGGTGTTGCTACTCACACCTCGCCACTAGCGGACGTGAAAGACATTGGTGGTCTGCTCCAGAAAGCAGGCTTCAATCTCCTTACTGTAGACGTCGACGACATCATCGTCGACTACCCGGATATATTTTCGCTCATGAAGGACTTGCAGGCGATGGGTGAGTCAAATGCCGTATTGGCTCGTGAGAAAGGTGGAATTCAAAGAGACGTTCTTCTTGCCGCAGATTCGATATACAAAGCACTGCACGGTAATGAAGACGGCACTCTTCCAGCAACGTTCCGTCTCATTTACATGATCGGTTGGAAACACAGTCCCGACCAAGCCAAGCCTCTAGAGAGAGGCACTGGCATGTTCAGCATCAAGGACTACTTAGAAAAGAATGGCGAGGGAGGCGAAGGAAAAAACTAGACGGGAAGCTGAGCTAGCATCAGCTTTCAAACAATTCTGTATTCCAAGACTTTCACACAACAACATTGCTCACTGGTGGATTTTCGTTGGCTGTAACCCCTGTAGCTACCACGCTAGTGCAGGCACCCGCTGCTCTACGTCTACGTGCCTGATCCAACACCATCATCCCTCTTCTCTACACAAACAATCTCCAGTCATGAGCATCACATTCACGTCACTACCTGTCGAGATCCAGCAAGAATGTATCAGCTATCTCGACACCGTAACTCTCAAGTCAATGCGGCTGACTTCCCGTGCCACCAAGGACCTCGCGACCAAGACATTGTTTGAGGTCGCTTCGGCTGATCCTTCACAAGACAGTGTAGAAAAATTTCTACAGCTTACTAGCAATGACGACTTCAAGCGTTATATTCGCAAGGTACGTGTAGTTTGCGTGTATTTCTGTATAGAAGGTCTGTAGTACAGTGCTCGCATGTTGCAGAAGGCTCAGATACGGTAACCAAGTCTGGAAGCGTTCAAGAAAACTCTAGTGGTACTTGACGGTATACCAGAGGCTTGGTCACCGATAGAGATAGAACAGGTCTGTCTTGTAGATTCATCGACCGGTGACTACACGAGGTCATATCCTATATCCCAGCTTTTCTGCGATGTGGGAGATCGCTACCACAACTTACACTGTTATACTCGAATAGGCTGACAACCCCAGATTTTTCTCCGCTCTCAACGTGACGATGAAGACATATATGGTGAATGCCATGTATCTCCAGCATCAGCCTGGTGGACAGCTGCTTTTCCTACTGAAAGCCTTGTGCCAAATCTCAAGGGGCTGATTCTGGAATGCACACTTTCTTGTGCCAACTCATGTTGCGCAGAACTCAAACACGCCCTTACAACTTTGCTCTCGAACGCAGATATCGATAGTTTGACAGTCAAGCATCTTCAAGACTATTGTAAGGTCAGATGGCCAGATTTTGAGCAACTCCACAGCAGGCCTCGCAAGTTGCACATCCTGCTTACCACATGGAGTGATGACGCCTGCCCAGACGACGACATCGAACTCGCTTCCCGCCACGCTCTCTTCAACAAGGACCTAAACATTTGCTGGCTTGCACCAATGCAACCTCAGCTCACTCACCTGACCCTTCACTGTAACACATTCTGGGGCATCTATCCGCGCTGGCAACCCGGAACTCTTCACTTTCCGCACCTTAAATCTCTAGCTTTCGGCAAATGGACCATTGCCTTCCAATGGCAAATCGACTTCATAACCTCCCACGCTCAGACCCTGGAGCAACTCATCCTCACAAACTGCCCCATCCTCCACGCCCTCCGCATGACAAGAAGGCAACTGGACAACGCCTGGTACACACACCTCCCTGGGACCTCACGTGGTATGCCACCAACATTCAACACCTTCTCTGATCTGCGCTGGCACACTGTCCTACCAGAATTGCAGTCCAAGCTCAAACAACTCAAGCACTTCGCCATGAGCCGCGGTCCCCCCAGTAGTCGACTATGGGATACCCGAGCCTTCAGCGACGACGAAGCGTTCGCGGGTCGCTATAGATTGAACCCGTGCATAGACTCTTCGCGCTATGCTGTGTTCGATTTCGGAAATGGGCCTACGGAGTGGATAGATGGCGATTCTGAGCGTGGGATATCGTGGCGGCAGAGGAATAGTGGGTTTGTGTGCTCGAGTTGGTTGGATCGGGAGACAGATGAGGTGGTGAAGAGGAAGATTGATTTTCCTGATTGTATAGAGGAGGATCGCGAGGCGTTGGACAAGTTGCTTGGGAGCTTGAGAGGAAGGTGAGATGGGTGTTGGGTGGAATGTAAGTCAGTGTTGTGTCTATGCAAAAAATGGCGTAGCCGATGGATTTCATCTCTTACTATTCTAACGCCAGTCTACAATCGTTGATGATGTTAGGAGAGACTGGAGTACAAAAAAAGCTAAGCTACCACATTGGAGTGCTGCAGCGATGACGAAAAAATCACTTGATTCGACCCAGACTTGAACTGGAGACCTTCAGTGGACTAACAATGTTAGACTGACGTGATAACCAACTACACCATCGAACCGGTTGTTGTGATTGATGGAAGGTTCGGAAGCCCTAGGCTCTATATTCGAGGTTGTGAAACTTCATGGTTTGAAGTCATCTGTCCCGTCTATCGCGATCAATAGGATCTTCGAATGCTCGCTCCTCTTCATAATCAAAAAACATCCATCCGGCCAGTCTTGCCATGTCCAGGTAGGTGTTGAAGCCCAGACCCACTAGGAAGAAAATTTTCGAGTAGCCTTGCGCGCATTGAGACAAAGCTTAAATTTACTTCCTGCCATAGCCTGCGAAAATTATTGATTCCCGGACACCTTACCTTAATCCTTGGATAGACCTACCTGTGTTGGTGTTCGAGGGTCGTTGCACCATGATTGTGTTGGTGCTTTGTGAACGGTGGTCATCCTGTGCAGATATAGTCTGTGTGCAGACGTGTCTCCCCAGCTCTTTCGCACCATAAAGTGGTTTCTAGGGCAGAACCCAACAAGCGCATGGTTAGTCTGACTGGTGGTAACCTCTATTGTGTTACGAAAGGTGTCGAGACGAAGAGGGCAGTCTCTGTGCGAATCACCAGCTGTCGCCACAAGTTCTGCAGACGTTCTGCGCGAGGCCCGGAGATATCAGTCCATGTTGCTCATGCGCGTCCTAGGTGACACGGGTGACGGCCATTTAGCTGATGGCGTTTAGCGTTATGTGCTCCAGCCACAAGGATCAAGCAAGCGGAGGTGAGTGCGGAGTCGTCTGCAGTCATACGATTGGCGGCATAATGTATGGTACAGCGATCCTGGTCTCGTGAGCCGATCAACGTTGAGGAGAAAGAGATAAACAGCTGTTGGAAGACAGAGCAGATGGGATAGATGGGATTGTCATGGAGGTTGTTGACTGATGTCAAGCTACAGAAGGTCGATGACCGAGGTCTCGTGGTTCACGCGATGGCTGAGCGAACTAAAGTGGCACCATGACGCGCGAGGATGGAGAGCTCGAGGCTGCGCGCATGGCCCAAGCTCCCCAATCAGAACTACGGGACATCATCTCTCAACCAATTCCTCGTGTATTGTCCGTGCCGTGTTTGGACAATTGCTCTGAACTTTGGACAGTGCATCTTTGTCCTCGTCTGCGACGACGCCCACAGAGAAATAATCTCCAGAAACTGGAAGTTTACGCACCACAATCGTACTTGGCAATCTCCTGCAGGTGCCCAGTAGTTGCCGCTTCGCGTTCGGTACACTGATCGGCGCAAGCTTCACTACGTCGTTGCGGGGAAGCTAGCAGCAGGAAGGTCGCATCTGACCAAGCCGCGCGAGACGGTCTTTCCTCCTCTTCGCGCAGCTTCAGGACTTATCGCAGTTACTGGACCGAGATGGCGCGACCTTTGGAGGATGTGTACTGCACGGTAAGCTTCTAATACAACGTCTGAGACATGAGCTGACCTAATCTATAGCTTCTTATGAGCGATTCCTACCTGCCTGGTACGTACGCTGGCGTTGAGGTCCAGGTGTAGCTGCGACCTCGTCGAACGCTCTTCACATTCGATCATACCAGATTGTTACTAACCGTCTGACTTAGGAGCCGCTGTCCTCGCCCACTCTCTACGCGATGCCGGCACAACGAAGAAGCTTGCCGTGATGATCACGCTGGAGTCTTTGTCTGCCGATACCATCGCCGAACTCAAGATGCTCTACGACTATGTAATACCCGTCGAGCGCATACGTAGCCCGAACATGGCCAACCTCTATCTCATGGGTCGCCCCGATTTGTCGTTTGCCTTCACAAAGATCGCTTTGTGGAGACAGACTCAATTTCGCAAGATCGTATACCTTGATGCTGATGTAGTGGCATTGCGAGCCCTGGACGAGTTGTTCGACATCGACGCACCCTTCGCAGCAGTGCCAGACATTGGTTGGCCAGATGCGTTCAACAGTGGTGTCATGGTCATCAAGCCTGACATGGGCGAATACTGGTCCCTTCAGACAATGGCCGCTACTGGTGACAGCTTTGACGGTGCAGACCAAGGTCTGCTAAACCAGTATTTTGAGCATCGCCCATGGCAGCGTCTGAAGTTCACCTACAACTGCACGCCAAATGCCGAATACCAGTGGGAGCCTGCATACAGATACTACAAGCGTGATATAAGCGCTGTGCACTTCATTGGCAAGGACAAGCCATGGTCCAACAACCGCCCAGCAGGGCATGGCGTTTACGGCGAGCTTCTGGCGCGCTGGTGGGCCGTACACAATAGGCATTTGCATGACCCCAAGGCCACCCAACAGAGCTCTCAGGCCACAAGTGAGGCAAAGGGCACAGAAAACTCTGTTTCGCAACCCCAGACTGTTCCTGATGTCACTATCGACGCCCCCGCTCCAACTGCTGAGCCCTCTATGACCGACCCTAGCGAAGCAGCTGAGGATCTTGATCAAGGCTTGGTGAAACCAACACCTACGTTACAGCAGCGAAAATTCTCCGCTCCAGAGATGGAGTGGGATGCGACAAAGTCAGTAATGCCGTTCGTCCCAACGCCAGACTACTGACACCTACAGGTTCGAGCCACCGGCGCAATCCAAGCCTGAAGCCGCCAATTTCCCACGCGAAACCTATACCTTCAACGACAGCAGACAACTCTTCAAAGCACCACCAGCATACCCTGAGCCGCCGCGAGATATGTGGTACAAGGTTCCGGAAACCAAGCCGAAACCCTACGAAGCACCAAAACCTATCTTCCCTTGGGAGCGTGAGGCCACACGGCCCAAGGCTACACGTGTTTTCGCGGAAGACCATCCCCAAGAACCAACTTCAGCACCCGCGTCAGCAGTGTCTGAATTCGAAGCGTCACCAGCCGAGGAGTTCACGACAACGTACCCTGAGAGCTATCACGGGGCGCCGCGGACAAAAGCTACCCGGGTTTGGAGAGACGAGCCCTATATGTCTACACCAAAGACTGTTGAGGAGTCATGGCAAGCCTTTTCACAGAACAGTGCTAATGCTTGGGATAGCGTTCCCGGAATTGACAATTATGTACGCTCGATCATGGACTCACAATCAAGGCGTGGCTCAGTCCAAGTCTTGAAGCATGCCACAGGTACAGATGAATTAGGTTCCCCAACCCTTTCTCGAAAGGCTCGCCGCGAGAGTCTCATTCTCACCGACTTTCCATCAGCTGTAGAACGACCCAGCTTACCCGTAACACCAGCGCCTCTTCGACGCCCAAATTTCTGGGGTGAGGAAAGAGACGAGACAGGCGAACTACCGGCAGCTGAAGGTGTGCCGGAGCAGAACGAATGGGTATGTCCACAGTGCGGCTTTTCCTCCTCCCATGCATCCGATTTTGCTCGTCGCCGTGGCTCGTTTGCGTCCGTTGGCAAGTTCGTGAAACCTGCCACCGTCACTGTTGCATCTGCTGTAGACGCGCCAGGTTTAAGCCTCCATGTCGAGGAACCACTTGCACAGTCGAAAGACGATGTCACGCAAGAGAACGAACAAGACATACAAGAAGTAGACGAAGAGGCTACAAAGAGCCCAGAGAAAGAGGCGGAAGCCTCGATGATATCCGAGCCTGGCACTCGCAGTGGGCTCAGTCCCACTGGCGTGCCAATAGTTTCGTTGACCAATCCCAGTCTGTTCTGAGCGTACTCTAACTGTGTCTCAAGAATCCAGAAGCAAAGCTCGAGCAATTGAGGAGGTCGTCACTTGTCGAGTTCGAGCATCTCAAGAAAGACGAGCACCCAAACCCGCCCCTCCGTGCGCTACCAGAACATTCTGTATTAGGCGATGAACAGGGCGAAAAGCTTGAGGTCGGTGGCATAGTTGTAGCAAAGAGCCAACGACCCGCATCGCAATTCTCATCCAGACAGATCTCTACCGAAAAGACCGCGTCAAGTCAACAGACTTCGCAATCATCATCGAAGAAGCAAGGTAGTGGCAACAAAGTAGGATTCACCATGTCTGATTTTGGGACCAGTTTCGGGAAAAGGGACAAGAGTAGTAACCTCCTCGACTCTGGCCCAACGTTTTCGTTTGAGGATACTACACCAGTTGATGCCTTTCCCGAGGTTGGAGGCTTCGCTGAGCGCGATTTCGGTGGAGACAGCACCAACGAGCAGGAAATTCGCAACTCCAGCAGTTCATCGTCACAGCATGCTTCATCGACTACACACCATTCTATGGGACCGGGTCACCGGATTACCTCGGATGGGCGCATCAAGGCCGGCGAGTTGACATTCAACCTACCAGGATTCAATTCAGAGAGCGCTTCTGAAGCGGTATCTCCGATAGGTGAAGCACTCAGCCCTACGACAACCAGAGATGGCAAGAGTGGACAAGGACTTTTCTAATTTGCCATATCGTATGGAGTGTGGGTATAAGTTTCGTCATAAAGATCTACTCGCTGTGAGCCTACGAGCAGCGCATTCTGATTCCTTCTGTTGATTTGCGTCTGTGTTGTTGCATCCTTTTCTCTGGCATGACAGCTACGGCTGCAGTATTGCATCAGCACGAGCATTGCATAGCGACTTGTCCACAGAGAAGGTTGAGAGCCTTTTCTTCTGAGTGTTTTCCATCTCTTAATTCTATAGCCATTTACTTGCCGACATGTATGACGATCTGGAGAGAGATATACGATAATAAGTAATTTAGTCCTTCCAAGACGAAAGACTGGTAGTTTTGGCTGCACTCATACGACCCTGATGTTCAAGTGTGGTTCCTTACAAAATTCGAGTCGAAGCCTACCACCATCTAGAACACAGCAGAATAATTACCCTAGTGGCATGAGAATACGAGCCACAAGGGACAGGGTGTTACCTAGTTTTATTTTCACCAAAGGCTGAATGGTTACATAACAAGTGGGACCTTTTCTCACCTGCCGAGGCATCCTTTTTACGAATATCCACGTCGAAGAAACAAGCTCAGCTAAGCCTGCTGCAGTTGGAGGCTTGTTGCGAATAAGACAGAAGTCATCGCCTATGTGTATCAGAGGCATTGCAGAGCTTGGACCAATCTACACGCTCAATGTCGTCCAGAATCTTGACGCGTGATGTTGTTGCGTCAACCGCCACAGCCATGTCACGCCCCACCATGGTCCCCCTCACCTTCCTGCATCGAGCAGAAGCAACTGCGCGCACACTCACACCTTCCCGTTTCACGCCGGCTTATCCACCGAGAATAAGCGCACACCGTATTGGCCGAAGCTTCTTCTCTTCTACACCAGCACAAAGGCTTGCTCCTACACTTGCGCGCTTCGACAAATACACCCCCGCACGCCTACCAAACGCCGCCTGGCCCTACCTATACCACAAGTTTGACAAGATGGCCAGCCTCGACTCGTACTTCCAGCAGGTGGACTCTCTGCAAGACAAGTTCATCGATCGCCTTCGGGAGGCCGTTGCGATTCCCAGCATCAGCTCTGAGGACCAGAGGAGACCCGATGTCGTCAAGGTACGACCATCACATCACATGCTCGACGGAACACAGCACTGATAAGAGCGATAGATGGGCCACTGGCTCGCCGACCAGATCAAGGCTCTTGGTGGTGAAGTCGAGCTCCGCGAGCTTGGAAAGCAGCCCGGACGTGAGCACCTTGACCTCCCACCCTGCCTTCTCGGACGCTACGGAAACGACCCCAAGAAAGTCAACGTTCTCGTATACGGTCACTACGATGTCCAGCCCGCACAAAAGTCTGACGGCTGGGCCACGGACCCATTCACTTTGTCCATCGACGACAAGGGCCGCATGTACGGACGCGGCAGCACAGACGACAAGGGCCCCGTGCTGGGCTGGTTGAACGCGATCGAGGCGCACCAGAAGGCGGGCGTTGAGCTGCCGGTCAACCTCATCATGTGCTTCGAGGGCATGGAGGAGAACGGCTCAGAGGGTCTGGACGACACCATCCGCGCCGAGGCCAAGAAGTTCTTCAAGGACGCAGATGTTGTGTGCATCTCCGACAACTACTGGCTCGGAACCGAGAAGCCTTGCCTCACATACGGTGTCCGTGGATGCAACTACTACTCGATCGACATCGCAGGACCTGGCGCTGATCTGCACTCTGGTGTCTACGGTGGTGTTTCCCACGAGCCTATGACCGATCTCGTCCGCATCATGAACTCGTTCGTCGATCCCGATGGCAAGATTCTCATCAAGGGTATCGACGATCTTGTTGCTCCCCTTACCGAGCAGGAGGACGCTCTTTACCCTCCCATTGCCTTCACCATGAACGACTTGAAGGAGTCGCTCGGCGGTGAGGTTTCCATCCACAGCACAAAGGAGGATGCTCTCAAGGCCAAGATGAGGTACCCATCACTGTCTCTGCACGGTATTGAGGGTGCTTTCTACAGTGAGGGCGCTAAGACTGTCATTCCCGCCAAGGTCATTGGCAAGTTCTCCATCCGTACTGTGCCCAACATGGAGATCGACCCTGTCACGAAGCTTGTTGAGAAGCACGTCAACGACGAGTTCGCCAAGCTGAAGTCGAAGAACAGGATGAAGTTCAACGTGTTGCACTGCGGCAAGTGGTGGGTCGAGGACCCCAACCACCCCAACTACACTGCTGCTGCCAAGGCAGTCGAGAGGGTGTTTGGCGTCAAGCCAGACATGACCCGTGAGGGTGGCAGCATTCCCGTCACTCTGACGTTCCAGGAGGAGCTCGGAAAGAACGTGCTGCTGCTGCCTATGGGAAGCTCCACAGACGCCGCACACTCGATCAACGAGAAGCTGGACAAGAGGAACTACATTGAGGGCACGAAGCTGCTGGGAGCGTACCTGCACTATGTTGGAGCTGAGCTCAAGCGCGAGTAGAAGTTGCGACAACGTGCAGTTCGTTGTAGATAGTCAAGAAGAAAGTAAAATATACCCATTTGACAAACAATCGCAATTGAAACATGTATTTACTGTGTCTTGTCAAGTGCTGGTGTTTGGTCGTGTGCATGCTGGAGCGAGACACAACTCGGCGCGGCGCGGAAAAACACATCGGCCAAGCCAAAAGTTCATCGCAGCACCCCTTCAGGGCCATCACGCACCCCGTCGTCGACGCCCGTCTCACGCGTCCAATTGCACAATGTCGACCAGCAAATCGCTCCTCCGCACATGTCTCTCCACACGGCAGCCCTCTCTCCTCCCCAGAGTGCAATGCCGCCACGAATCCACGACCCGGCGACACAAGAAGCTGCTCGCACTGCCTGAAGCGCCGTCGTACACGCCCTCACGCTCAGAACCCTCATTAATCTTCAACCCGCCCTCATCGGCGCCGAGCGTCTACCACACCCCGCTCAAGTTCCTGCCCAAGGACGACAAGCGAAGACAACTCTACAGCGCCGCCCTGAGCCACTCCACCACGACCTCGCTACGCCGCCAGTCCTCGCCCGTCGCCGCACCGGGCACTCCCTTATCCACCGCCTCACATCTCCCTCCGAAGCCGTCTGCGCGTCTGCCCCCGCCCGTGCGCACGCCGTACGAGAAAAAGTACCATCTCGACGAAGCGCAGATTGCAGAGATTCGCAAGCTGAGGCTCGGAGACCCGGATAAATGGACGCGGGTCAAGTTGGCCGAGAAGTTTGGGTGCAGCCAGTTCTTTGTCGGCATGGTGGCTAAGGCGCCCGAGAAGGCCGAGCGCGTGGCATTGGAGCATGAGGCTGCGAGGCAGAAGTGGGGGGTTAGGAGGAAGATGGCGAGGGAGGATAGGGAGAGGAGGAAGGTGCTTTGGGGGAGGGATGCGTAGATGGTTGGTTTGGTTTTCGGGGGGTTGGGTTTGAGGAGTGGTATTGATGTGCGTGGTTGTTTGTGCAATCACACGAGCAGAGCACGTGGAGGAGTAGCTGCAAGGTGGAAGACAATTGTGTACAAAATGTGTTCTGGCATTGCATGTACGATATCAGGACGAGACGGGAGCGAAACACTGGCTTCTGGCCGGCACCATGCATATTCTGGAGCTTACTTATACTGGCGGGCTTTGTACTTATTGTAACCATAACTGTTCATCAAATGGCAAAAGGACATGAAACACACTACACATTCCCCTTTTTCACTTTCCATCTCCATGTCACTATCTTGTGCCTACCTCTCAACCTCGACACCCCCTTCAACAACTCTAAACACAAACCCCCTTCCCTCCTCCTCCATCC
>JAPEUT010000297.1:0-34180 GCA_027946375.1 Neodidymelliopsis sp. IMI 364377
GGTGGTGGGAGGTTTCGGTGGCGGAGCATTGTGGTGTAAAGCGTTGAGAGAAGAGTGGAGGAGAGGAGGTGGGGGAAGCTAGCTAGCTCGGGATGGGCTGGGCTAGGCTGGAGTGGGGTTAGTGTGGTTAGTCGTAAGTATGTGATTTGAGAGATGGGGAGGTGGGTTTGAGAGGAAGGATAGTATGGGAGTTTGAGCGCATCTTTAATGCGCTGAGATATAGGTAGAGTTTGATCTGCGGGTAGTGAATGATATTCTAGTATTCCGAATCTAACTATCGACTAATATGTTGCCGCGCCGATTAATGGATATACATGTTTACAATTATGTCTAACGAATGGTGTGTATATATACCGACGTATGTGCCTCCACTTCAGATAACGTTCGCTCATGTACCTTTTCTTTTTCTTCTTACAACCGTACTGTCATCGCCGCAAATCGAACTCGGAGTATAAATGCGGCCCGTGGACTTGCGACGGATGAACCACATTGATTGATTCGTTCAGATCTGCCCATGCGAGGACGTCGGTGTTGAAATCGAGGGAGCCGGGGTCGTCGAAATCCATGTCTCGCGCTTGTTGGATTTGGAGAGGGTCGAGGTGGGAGTTACTATCATCCCGTCAGTTATTTCGTCAATCTAACGATTTAATAGGTGCAATGTTTGGTGGGGAACTTACTCGCACAAGTGAGCAAGGGTTACTTCATCCATGTTCGGAGTCTGATTATCGCCCATGCCGAGGATTTCAAGATGGCCCGGCGTTTCTCTCGCTACCATCTTTGCAAACCCGATTTGCTCCATCCCTCTGGCGATCTCCATGCATTTGTCGGTGTATTCTTTGTATTTTGGATCTTCGGTGTGGCGGAAAGCGCACATGAAGACGGTGACGCAGCGGAGCATGGTCGTGCTGTCGAAGGTGGTGAGACTGGATATGGTTTTTCGGGGTCGTTCGGCGTCCATGCTTTCGAAGAGCGCGACGCTCTTTTGGGCGGCGTCGATGCATACTTTGGCCATTCGTTGGTAGCCGATGCTGATGTTTGGGGCGAGGACGGTGTGTTTTAGGACGAGGTTGAGGAGGAAAGATCGTGTGAGGAGGATGATGGTGCTCCAGTAGTGAAGGTGGAGCACTGCGACGGCGCGTTTGTAGGAGTCGGGGGGAGGGTCCACGGTGTCGAGTTTGAGGTTTGCAGGTACGTTCTTGTACCACTTGCGAAGCCGAAGGAGAAGGTCTGAGACCTTTGAGAAGGATATCGCGTTGGAGTCTCGCTCTGTGTAGATGGCTTGGATGACCTCGCGCTTTAGACGATTGAGAGACACGAGTGTTGATAGCCATATAGGAGGTGTGTATAGTCCAGGTAGTTGCTGCGAACGATTAGTCTGTTGCACATGGTAGCAGTAGATAAATGTAGAGTCCTACCCGCTCTTTCGGCATCTCAGTCGTTATTTTGACGTAACGTTCATCAGTTATGATCGGGCTTCCACCTCTCAGTCCGATCTCCAAATCGAGAGTGAATAACGTCCACCATATGCGACGGTTATCGTCACGTTCAACTTCCGTACCTGACATCGGCAGTTGATCTCGATGCAAACCCAGAGTGTATGCTATTTGGATCGCGTCTCCAATATACAAGTACGAACTAACTCTGGATAGATTGTTTTCGAGTACGATAGCCTAAATCCATTAACTTGGTTATTTGACTGGGCTTGAGTCTTACCATTATAACCAGCGCTCGTATACTATCGATATCGGCCTCCTCTTCAACTTTGTACTTGAGCTGTTTACCAAGGGCGATGTAGTCCTCTGATGTCTTACGAACAAAGTGTGTGGATGGTCCTGGCGAAGGTGATTTGTCGGTACGCCCAGCGTAGTCCGCTGCACCAATGGCACATATGGCGTACAGGGAGCACATCCAAGAGTTTGTTGGTCTGGCGCCCCTTTTGGAAGGCGTTGCAGGTATGGTACTATACTCATGTTTGATAACGCCATGCCCAGGCGACGAATACCACAAGTACGTATTCTCGATCTGCTGCACGAGCGTCTCGTAGGGGTAGAGCCAATACATACAATGTACCTCTTCAAGGTATCGTCTAACATACTCATCGCACAAGTGACGAGGTGGGAGGTAAAAATACTCCAACTCGCTATCTTCTCGCGGTGGATAGTGTCCAACTCTGGCTGCAGGGATGATATCATTTTTGACTGGGGCTTTTCTGAAATTCGCAACTGCACCATTAAACGGAATGTCGCTTTGGGCACCAACATAACGGAATACCCCCTTGGAGTCTCTCAACATACTACCCAAGGGCTCGTGCAGATCATCTACCGACTCGCCTGGAGTATCGGCGCTTAGGTAGTCGTCATCGTCGTCTGGAGATTCCAACGTAAAGTAACTCTCCACGTGAGGGACTGTTGGTAATGCGACTGAGCCATCTCTGATACCTTTGGATAGCGCACGCAGAGACTTCAGGTTCAGTTCTCGACCAGGGAACACGCGTTGCAGAATGTCCATAGACAGTTGGTACTCTTCTTCGGTTACATGATAGAACGGGCGTTTTCTCCGCGGGGTCGCGATGGTACACGAAGCTCCCGTGCGGGCACAATAACGACATGGTCCGGGAACTGCCAGACGTCAGCCTGTGTGGACCCGGAGGACGACACCAATGAGCCGAGTCGTACATACTGGGGTCGATACACTGCAGAGCTAGTCAATAATGTCTTGGCTTCGAACAAACGGAGACGTTCCGCCATACCTTGGTTTTTCTGCTCCGACACCGATCGCAGCTACTATGGACGCGATGCGCGCTCGATGCGCGTGTGGAGGTGCTCGGAGGTCGAACCCCAGTAAGCTCGGCCATTGCCACCGGTAATTAGCCGCAAGGTCTTGTAGCAGCTTTGGAGGCTCAAGTTGTTCTCATCCGGTAAGAACTGCAATGACTACTAGGTGGGCGTTGGCGAGGGGCGACAGTTTGCATCGCGGGATCAAGAGAACAATAGGATGCCTGATATGTTTGTGGGGGATTTGCTAGAATCAAACATCTCGAGGCTAAGCAGTCCCCTGCAGATCAGGATCAGCTAAGACAAACCAGACTAAGGGTGGGATAGCGCGGAATCTCAACATCACAGACGGAAAGGTTTCAGCTGTTCGTATATGGGATATGAGCATGGCAATAGTTCTTCCGGTTCGTCTATTCAGCATGTAGGCAACTGGGATCTTTTACAGCACGTTTCATGTTGCTTACAAGCAAGTGCCTGACTTCAAACACCTAGAAATGCATTGACCCTCGCTCTACCAGACCCTTTGCGCCAACCCATGTTCATCTCCTTGCACGAACGGCTTACCACGAAATGACAAACATGGCCAGAAGCATTGATGCGACAATTACGACACCGCCCGACTGTGCGCGCAGAACGCTGCCTGCACCCTGCACGTTCAGCTTGACGACTGCGCCAGGAAAACTACACGTCAGAACATCCCCCTTGGGATCTCGTTGGCCGTATGTCAGATCTTTCGCAGGGCTGTTAGGGCATGAAAATCCTAGTTGTGCGGGACAACTCCTGACTATATCAAAACAGAGGTCCTCACAAGGCAGCATCTCTTTGTAAGGTCCTGGCTTGATGGTGTCGTCAATCATCGGGTTGCGGCTTTTGCTGAACCCGAAACGATCGCGATGAGTTGCATTGAACTCCGCACTCATGTTGTTCGCATACGGGAAGGTACCATCCGAGAAGTTTGCGTTGATGTTGCGCGGCCGGAGCCAAATGTCCTTGGCTGTCCAGTCTTCACATCTTGGAATCAAGACAGAACACAGCCATGTCTTGTAGTCTTCGCGGCAATTGTTACAATTCCGAGCAAGAGAATACTTTGCTGTTGAAGGCGCATCGCAAGCGATCTGATCGAGCGAGTTTGTAAAGTTCTTGAAATACGATTTTGCCTGGCTGTCGTAGAGCTCTTTGAGTGCATCGTCATTGTTCTTGTATTCCAAAGAAGAAGGTACGGCATAGGCAACGTTGTCGCAAAACTCAAGATCTGTCAACACTTGACACGAGTCATCTGATGTAATATCAGTACTGAGAAAATCAATTCGAGAACCGTAGCTTACCAGCCTTTGTAGTCCAATTGAACTGCTGAAAGACTTTGCCGCCGTCCCGTACCCTACCAACTCCGGGCAAGTCCACTGTATCTTGATTTCCCTCAACCACCAGATACCCATTGTACGTTTGCGCATTACTCAAGTTGTGAACGTTGAATTGACTTTTCGGCAAGCCGGCGCCGAATTTGGTCGTAATCATCGTATCAACATAGATGTTGTTAGTCGTGTTGAAGCTCTGTTTCAGAGCGCAGTACGAGTTCTCCATGCCCGTAACGGGTGATCGACCGGCAGGAAAAGCATACATAGCGAACGGATTCGACTGATTCCATTTGGCAATGTCTTCCGTTTTGTTGGAGTCGGTGAGGTTGTAGGTAATGAACAGGGTGGACTCGCTGTCGGTATCAACCATAAAAAGGAATGGATTCGTCCTGTTGTAGCTGTGATAAGATCCATCGGTGCTCGCAGCGAGTTCGAAATGCCAGCTTCCGAACCAGTTCTCGTTCAACTTGGGCGCCGAGACGCCAATGTAGACATCAGAAGTGGCATTAACCTCCAACGAGATATACCCGTTGTCAAACGGTATACCAGTCTTGTTCGTGACGAGGTTCTCTGTGGAGTCTGGGCCAGGCTTTTGATTCTGGGCTGATGTCGAGACGTACAGCGTAAGCTGAGGGGCGCCGGTGGAGGATGCATTGTTCCCCGGCAATGGCTGTCGACACGTATTCGCCGACACCCAGACCTTGACCCCAGCTGTCTGGCGCGCTTCAAATCTGTTTTGCGCACTTCCTGGCCCTGCATCTTCGGCTGTGTCATCGCCGTTCTCTCTGGACGTATCCTCAGAGCTGTCGCCCAGCTCGTCGGCGTCCAGGCCATTCGAGGGGTGTGTGGGATCGCTTCGAGCCTGTAGTTGGCTTTTTTCCAAAACGAAATAGACCGTGGTTTCAGGCTTGATGTCGACATCCAGCTTCTCATCGTTCTTCAGCTTGTCCACCTCCTCAGCTTGGCGCCCAAGCAGGCTGCGCGCAAAATATGCAAAGTCGGACACATATCCACCTGTCTGCTGACCTTCGCTGCCGCCATCGTCGGTGTCTATGAAATCTACGGCTGCGAGGGAAGGCGGTGGAGGCAGGTCGAGGTTGCGTTCAGTTTCGCCAGGGATGTCGACAGCGCCCACAAAGAAGCGTTCTTGATGACTTAAACACCCAACAAAGAGTAGGTAGACAGCTGTAATGTAGACGAACAGCTTCAACTGCATGTGTGTGGGTGTTCGGGGTTGCATTGCCCTCTCCGCTGGCCTATTGACAAATTGGAGGATGCATGAGTGAATGCGGCGTCGGCGAATCGCTGTAGGTATCGATAAGGGCTTGGCAGGTACGATTATGTCACAGCATGCGCCGCGAGTGATTTGTCTCCCAGGTTCTCGAGAATCAAGGAGCAGCTGCAAGGAACGCTGACATGCGTCACTCTGTCAGGTCGCATTTGCCAAAGAGGTGATCGGCACTAGTGGACCCCGCCAAGCCACGTTGCTGCTGCGCTGCCGCACTTGACACTCGCCGGCCCGTTTGCTTGTGTCACCTCCATCACGGCTGCAAAGACGATCAAATCAAGCACCTGTGAAATTCATACGCTACTCAGCACTTGTACAATCAACACGATGCCATCATATTTGTGGTGCGATCAATCTTGCGTCTAATGACTACACCAGAACACATTGTGTCCCCTTTCACCTCGCTTCTTCACTCAAGCAAGAGCAGGGCTGGCGTTCTTGAGGAGCATCTCGAAGTAGGCGTTAAACCACTGGCCGGCTTCAGGCGCCGGCTTGAATGCAGAGGCTCGTCCACAGGCATCATCGTAGCGAACAGCAGATGTGTCCGAGGTACCGTCAGACTAAATTCTGTCAGCAAGACAACACCAAGTTGGAGAGGTTGGGATGATGTACTTCACCACCAGGCTTTACCCAAACAAAAGCGTCGACGAGCGAGTTATCGGTGTTGGTGGTCGGGCGAGGACCGAAGCCAGTGTTCTGCACGTTGCACCAGTCACCCCACGCCTGTTGCCCAGTGGGCTGCTTGCCAGACCGCCCTACATCGACAATAAAGTGCGCAGGGAAGCCTTCAGCTTGTAGGAGGGGAGCGAAAGCGTTGATGAAGCGCTCCTCATCGCAGTTGGCATTAGGGCTTGTAATGGCGGGACACGTTCCAATTCTAAAGGCGTTGTAGTTCGAGACATTGGTAACGATACCACGTACAGCACGAGGAGACCCGGCGGCTTTGTACACCTCAGTGAACAACTTGGCTGCAGGACCAATGTTGGCATCCCAGCCGAGCCATCCAGCATGACCACCATCTAGATACATGTCGACGTTGGCGAAGTTAAGCTTATCCAGAGCGTAGGCAGTAAGTTCCTTGTAGTAAGGAGCAGCACGGGAGCACTTCTGGACACCCATGTTGGTGACCAAGTTGGCAAGGGAGTCAGGCTCTGTTGGAGTCAGTGGTGTCGATCTAATCTCACAACTCGTAGCTATAAACACTTACCAATCGCCAGGTTAATCTTGATATCCTGATACTTCTGAATGATCGCCGCAATCTCGTCAATATACTCGACCTTGTACTTGTTTACTCCATCCTGGTCGATCAACAGCTCTCCGTTAGATGCAAGAGCTGCACAATCACGGTCAGGAAGATTGTATACAACAAATGTAGCCATCAATTTGGCACCAGCCGCGTTCTTTTGCTTGATGTCGGCCAGATAGGTATCCAGAGTGGGCACCTTCGCACGAGTATCCAGCCATACGAATGATCCGACCTTAGCGACAGCTGAGGCTGCAGGTTGAAGCGATGCTGGGAGCGATGGGATGGCTAAGGTATGTACCTCGGACGAGTAGTATGGATTGGCGTAGAAGTCATATCCAGCGAAAGGGTTGACGGCAGCCTGTCGTGCCTGAGGAGCAGCGGTAGTTCTAGCACGAACTGGGGTCGCTGCATTTGGTACTGGAGTAGGCTGGGGCAGAGCTTGACTGAGCCCCACTGCTAGAGCAGCCACATAGAGGAAGGACAGCATCGTCAACAGTGGTTTGTAACAATCGAAGAATGAGAAGCAGTGTGAGAATTGCTAGGTACGATATGCTTGTAGGTCCTATTTAACTCCAGATCGTCCTGTTGACAGATCACTCGACCAAGAACTTCTCATCTATCTCTAGATTACCTTGTCAAATTCTCAAACCGCTCATCCGCTTCTCTGCAAGCTCAATACCCCAGCAAAAGCACAGTAGATCATCAGCAGGTACGAAGACATGTCTTCGGCGGTTCATCTCTACCCTGTGCGGAGTCTAGGACAAGTGTTCCGCCGCCGAGCAGGAAGACGAGACTCTTGGAGTTTGCCAAGGTTCAATGGAAGAGGTCCAATGGGTACATGTGAAGTAGCGAGTCTTGGAATCCTTGGAGTCGGGCCTTGGTTGAGCGTAAGATTGAGTCTGTAGGCATGCAACATTAATACAGGCTGAGAGGAACAGTGTTTGCAATATGCTCGAGCATGTCATGGTCCGGTAATAATGTGTTCAAGCACTTCAAAAGTCTCTTGTACTTTTAAATCTGTCGTCAAGCTCGTCATGTGTTTATTAGTTGTGTGCTGCGGCTCAAGTTGAGAATTGTGGTTCATGGCTTCGGGTAATATATTAATATTACGTGCGGCAGATAGATTGGATGCCGTGCCTTCCACGAAATGACGTGAACCCTTTATGGCAGCCCTGATTCGCACACACTCAGTCCATTTGTCTCTGCACGCGCATTACATCAACCAAGTCGATATTATGAGTGCTAATCGAATAGGCGATCCCCCAAAGAGAATAACTCTCGTGAACCACGTTACTGACTTTGTTTCTACGCTAACCTTTCATGGTTGTGAGCTGTTCGTATATTGCAGTGTGCTTACCAACGTGCCACTGCATCTTCATCATGTAGCAATGGAATAGCTTTTGTTCTATCTCTTGACTAGCTTCTCTGGTCCTAGACATCCTCCAAGCCGCACCACTCAGCAATGAAGAGCGCGATCGTGGTCGTCACACGCTTGATACTGCTAATACTGACCCTTTCATCAAAGCCATGTAGACTTTCACCAATTGGTCCGTAGCACAAAGCAGGTATCTTCTGCTCAAGCGCAAAAATTCTTGTATCAAGATAGGCCGGCATCGTCATACTCGTCAGCTCTGCACCAGTGACTTGCTGATGTGCAGTCTTCAGCAGCTCCTCCGCTTCGCTACCAGGCTCTAACACGTAACCTTCAGCAAAGAACCCATTCCATGAGACTTTGGCGGGTGCGTCGCGCAAGAATGAGTCCGTCTTCGATACTTCAGCAATCTTTCGCTCAATCTTGTCTGCCACCTCCTGTGCAGTAACACCAGGAAACAGTGCAACGCGGCAATCAATCGTGCACCATGCTGGTACTGAGCTTGCCCAGTCTCCACCCTGAATCATAGCAACGTTCAGATTGATAGGCGAAGCCATGTGTTCGAAGTATAGCCTCCCTTTCTTCTGGTCATTCATCTCCTTCTCCAACTCTTTCAGCCCGCCCACGATCTTCCATATCGATTCAATGGCATTAGATCCTTCTTTTGCCTTCAGAACGTGGACTGGTCGACCTGCAACCGCTACCTTGAACCAAATCACACCAACATTGGCGCGAACTAGCTCTTCATTCGTCGGCTCAGGGATGAGAACTGCATCTGCAGTATATCCAGCCAGATGTGTGGCCATGGTACCATTACCGGTCGATTCCTCTTCCGGCACTGACTCGATGACGACCTTTGATGCAGGCTGCTTGCCGATGCTCCGCAATGCGTCTAGGGCATACAGATTGGCTACCGCGCCGGCACGCATATCTCCACTTCCACGGCCGTATAACCAGTCTCCCTCAATGATGCCAGAATACGGATCGTGTGTCCAAAGCTCTTTGGGTCCGTTAGGAACTATGTCAATGTGTCCATTCAGAATCAAACTCTTTCCACCTGGTGTTGCAGACTTTGGCTCGTGTACGCCAACAACGACCGGAGCCTTCGAATGAGTGTCGCTAAATCTACCCGACCCAGAGTGTTGTGATAGGACTTGTTGGTCCATCTCGAGTTTGGTGGTGTTGTATCCGCGTGATGTATATTGGGTATAGAGCTCTTCTAGAGCTTCATGCTCCTCGCCCCTCTGCCCTCCGTACTGCACCATCTTCTGAACGAATGCAATCTCATCGTCGAAATTCTTCGCCACAGCATCCTCAATGGACTTGACAATATCGGGTGACAAAGGCATTGAGAAGAAGCCGAACAGTTTGAAAGTGTATGTATGGAGACAAAAAGCTCACCAGAATCAAGAACAAACGGTCTTATATTTGAACGCTACGATATACGCTTTATGCGCTCACGGCTGCTACCCTTCGGCAATGTTGAAGACCAGCACCTACCCCTCTTTGGCAGGTACAACCGTACGGCTGCGGGGCTCATGAACCAACATCGATAAGGAGGGCGAATGCCGGTAATCAAGACGGATAACATCCAACAGCTCGTGATGTGTAAGATCAACTCTGTCGTTTCACAAACCTCAACCTTTGATATACCTATTAGCAGAGGGAAGTCACATGCGAAGTTCATTCGTGTCCTATTCAACGCGACCGCGTTTTAGCGTTGCTTAGTCATTGGACCTAAACCCTTTCGCACCTTCACATAACAGTACAAACTTCTATCATCGCGGACAGCATCATTTCCTTCTTCATATCCTTGAAGCGCAATGTTTTTCAAGCAAAAAAACCCTGTATTAAATAAACCCGGCCATTCATCACAATGAATACCAAGGTCAGGATGCCTAGTTGTTAATCGCACTCGCAATGCACCAAGCATATGGCTGCCTTTGTTGCATGAGACCACAGGACGTTACCATTATCAGTACTGCTGCCGAATACAGCGTTCTCGACAATTGCCTTGGAGCTGTTGAACCGGTGGTCATTCTCAATACCTGGGCTTGATTTGCATGACGATCAGGGGTATTCGTGCCCTGGAAGCATCCTTTTCTGCCCCTGGGATGACGTCTGCGGGGACTTGTACAATGTCGACCCTGGGTATCATACAGTCCTGCTTGTGCTACAGATGTTTGGGGGCAAGAATGCTCTTTTCTTGTGGAAACAATTGCTGTCGTTCGTGTCTGCGTCGACCTCCGCACACTTTTGTCTCCGAGGCCAAAGTTACACGTCACCGAACAATATCTCCCAGCTCATCACCAATTTCTACGAAAAGCCGTTTGGACTGGATATGCGCCACAAATCGATCAGGTTGTGGGGCGCTATACGACAAGGATGCATGTTAACAATAACTCTAGCCCCGAATTATCGACGAATCCCAGCGTGAGCCGCATGTCAAAATAGTAGGAGGAGATCACCATGATGCGTTGGACGGCACACTGGTCCCAATGCGGTAGCGTGTCCATAACGAGTATTTTGAACGGCCATGTCAACATCGTCACTCAAGTTTTGTGTCAATATAAAATCTTGGGCTTGTTCGCTAACAGTTTTTTATCACATCGCAACTGTTTGATCTCCTCGCGCTCCTCACTACAGCTTGTACTTCCCATCAGCATGCGTTTCTCACACTTCTCGGTCTTCGCCCTCAGCGGCCTTTCCATTGCCAGCCCCGTATTGTCGAAACGTGCCGACGTTACCAGTCTCCTGACTGACCTCTACGCCACCGTCCAGATCTACACGGGAGCAATCAGTAAGAATCTCATCAGACTTTCCAACCCTTGATAATAACAGTCTAAGATGCCACTCTTGCTCCTCTCTCTGCCTCCTCTCCTCTCCTCGAGAAGACTGCTGCGACAACCCAAGTCGGCGCTCAGATCAATCTCATCACAGCCTCAATCACGACCACCACCAATGAGATCAAGAAGCTTCCACACTCCAACTCCACAAAGCGCTCTGCAGCGTCTGATCTCGATATCGATGTTGACGTCATTGACGCTGATTCTCAACCAAAAGAGAAGCGTCAGCTCATCGCCGTGGGTGCGCTGCTTGCTCTCATTATCGTTGAAATCTTCGCCACTGTCACCGCTGCGGTTGCTATCTTGGGACTCGCTGGGCTACTTGTTTTCCTGAACCCCTTGACTTCGGCTCTGTCGCTGCTGATTCTCGCGGTGGAGTTGGTATTGGACGTTGTGCTTGTTGGTGTCATTGCCTTACTGGACTCGTTGCTCACAGCATTGGCTCTGGGTGTTTCTGGGTTGTAGCTTCTAAACGATTTGGATGCAAGGTGTTTACTCTAGACTTCGACCTTTTCAGATACGAGAACCTATTGCAACTTGACGTTATCACCATTCGTCGTGTGCATCACCTCGCCAGCGGTTTAGTGCCTCAAGCGATGATTGTGTATCGGGATGCTGCTTGCCAAGGACTTTTCGACGTGACTGGAAGCATATTTCAATCAAGGCAAGAGCCTCAATGTGACGAGACTGTGACCGTAGTGTATAAGCAAGATTGTGCATGCTGGTCAGCGTATCAGGATGTTCGTCGCCAAGCACTCTCTTGCTCGTCTTCATCACTTCTACCTCTAGCTTTTCGGCCTCCTCCCATCGCCTTTGGTTCCAGTACGTCGATGCCAGGTTGTTCATGCTGCTTAGTGTAGAAGGATGCTGGTCACCAAGCACTCTCTTCCTCGTTTTCATTACTTCTACCTGCAGCTTTTTGGCCTTGCCCCATCGCCCTTGGTTCCAATATGTCAACGCCAGGTTGTGCATGCTGGTCAGCGTGTCAGGATGCTCGTCGCCAAGCATTGTCTTGCTCGTCTTCATCACTTCCACTTGTAGCTTTTCGGCATCACTCCATCGCCCTTGGTTCCAGTACGTGGACGCCAGGTTGGTCATGCTCCTCAATGTATCAGGATACATATCGCCAGGCACTTTCTTTGTCGTCTCCATTACTAGCCCGTGCTGCTTGGCGAAAGAATCAAAGGGCGCATCGGCAGCCTGCGGTAGACGACCGGGTGTGTTCTCGTGCTCAAGCGTTGAGCTGTCGGCGATCTGTTCTTGCTGAGAGCTTGCAGCCCTGGCAGGCTGCCCTTGCGAAGAATCTGGCGTGATATGGAACTCAACAGGGCTGTTGATGGTGTAAGTGTGTATGCTCGGGTGTATTCCCATAGTGTCGCTAGATGAATCCCCGTCATTTACAGCGTCTGATTGAGTGTCCCCGTGTTTCGGGTCAGGAGAGACGAATCGCGGTAAAGAAGTTCTTGCCGGAACACCTTCAATCTCCTCGAAGACAATGTTATGACCATGTAAATAGACCATGTCCACCTTAAAGACCCATTTGACATCCTGGAGGATATCAACTATCGGTACGACGTGGAAACCTCCAAATGCGTCTTTTGCTACAACTTGTCCGTATATGTGAACGTGACTATCACTCCGTCGAACGATCCAAGAGCCAGAGATGCCGCTAGTATCGGCTGCACATCTTAGCAAACATCTTCGTTTTTGCGAAATGCGTACGCACCTAGAGCTTCATCGAACGAGAACGTATAGACACTGACGGGACGGCTTCCACCGGGAACGACAGTACTTGTAGGCGCAGCGTTTAGCCGGCCGGCATGCGCAATCTCGCGGTAGACAACAGAGACTGGCATCGGACCTCTAAGTGGATCGAACTTTGCCGCCTTGAGGTATCCTTGCGGCTTACTCTCCGCATCAAACCTGCTCAACGGTTGCTCTACGTACTCAATGAGAGCCCAGTCTCGATTGCGAGCAAGGTGTGAGACGAACGTCTTGGGTACTAGTCTACCAAGAGCTTTTCTTTGCGGATCACTAGTTGGTGGTACACCTTCTTGAGACTGTTGTGGGCTAGTGGGAGCTACTCTGACACTTTCCCAGACGTCTAGTCGATGTTCAGTATCACTGTCCTGCAATGAAATTATCGGACTGTCAGGGCAGATGCTTCCGTCTGTCTCGATACTGTCATTTGACTCTTCTGAGGCAGAGTCACTGGAGAAAGATGCTGCGTCTTCGGAATCGTCGTCTCTGTAGAGGTCGAACAAGTGGTTGACAGTGAGTCCGTACTGCTGAGAAGATCCATTGGGATAGCATAAAGTTACGTTTCCTCCAATTGTCGCAAACAGAGTTCTGCCGTTGTGGTGGTGTTCGATACGGATGCTGTGGGATTTGTCTTGGAAGACTTCAAAAGCTGCAGGCTGCGGGACCGTAGTGGCTATCTCAAGCTTGAAGCCTGCGCCCTGTTCACCTCGCCAGAAGGGTTCGACACGATTCTTGTGAAGATAGTTGCGTACGCATTGTTCTGACTTCGGTTCGCAAGTCAGGACGATGTGAGGTTCGTTATTGCGTGGATTATGGCCCAGCATCATCAAGGTCAAGGTCAGACCTTTGTTAGACTTATTCTTCTTCTTGAGGTATTTACGGAGGTTCTTGTTAAGTTTCACTTCGATATTCAAATACTGCTTTTGAATCTCCGCCGGGATGTCGCGACTGTATATGGTTTTTGCGTTGACCTTGCCCAGAGTGAAGACTCTGTTCTCTGTATGGAGGATTGCGGTACTCTGGATATTTTGTGTCACAGGTCCGGAGCCTGTTGTAGCCGAGCCCAGTGCAGTTGAGACCAGTAAAAGATCAGTAGCTTGTGCAGAATCGTGAGTCGATCCTTGCGTTGTCGCAGTGCTCGTTTCAGTATTCGCGCTTTCCGGGCGGCAGGCTGAACCAAGAGTCACGCTTTGTGGAGCTGCCGTAACCACACTGGGCGCATCAGCAACAGACAAAGACTGCACACCATGTATACTACCGTCTGCGTGGGACGGTACGCTCAGCGTCGACTGAGAAAGCAAATTCTGTAGATCCTGGATGGCTGCGTCGTTGTTGTCAGCGGTTGATACAGATTGTGAGTTGGATGCAATGTCATGTGCATGAGAAGGTGGTTCCAATACCGGTCGCAGGGTCGTGCCTTGCGCTGATACTGCAGCAGGTTCAGGCACAGAGGCTACCTTTCGAGCAAAGCTGGCCTCCGGGAGAGGTGGTCGATTACGGCGCAAGAACATTAGGTCCGTTTCATAGGGATGATGCTCAAGAATTGCCGAGGGTAGCTAACGGAACAAATGGTGTATCGTTCGTAATATCAGGCTTCATAGATAGGCCCATCAGGTAAGAGGGGATGCCTAGGGCTTGCAGATCGACCGTTGACCTGGATAGGCGCTGTGCTATCTACTGCAGGGGCGATATTTGTTTGACTGGGCGGATCAAGACGCAGCATGGTCGTGTGGAAGGCATTGAGTAAGATTGACAGCAAGATTGAGAGTGAGGTCAAGTGGAAAGGCTGAGTGAGAGGACTAACAGGAGAGGCTGAATGTAAAGGCTGGAGGGGAAGGCCGAGAGATTCTGGTGTTATTACTGGTGACCTTGCTTGTGGCGTAGCCCGAAGTCCAGATACGAGGGCTAGCCATGCACCATCTCTGCATGGCGTCCACCAACCAATCTACTCAGCACACGTATCGATGAGGGGCGGGACCGACCTTCTCGCTGCAGGCGCTCTGTTTTTGGTCAGCTTGAAAGAGTGCTGCTTATCTACGTCGTCAGATGCCTTTCCGGCCCAGCAGTCCATCCAATTTGTTGCGAATTGCTATGAATACGATAAACAATGTCCATCCTTTGGCCTGTTCAGACACCACAGACCGGTGGACAGATTTAAAGAAACTAGGAGAGGTGCTCTGGAATTGGCGCCTGTGCAATGCATGTACGCCGAATACAGTGTGTCATTCCCGATCCTGTCCGTGGCATAATCGAAACGCCATGGAGTTTTTCCAGAAGTACTACGAGTCCATGACGAGCGACTATCACCCGCAGGCGCGCAAGCAAATAGTCCTGAACTCGCGCGACGACCTCCTGACCATCGTCCAAAAAATGAAGCAACACCCGACCTCGACGCGAACTGAATTCATGAGAGAATGTTTTCACATTAGTGATGGACAAGACCCTGGACCTCTTGTGGAGAGAGATCGGGATCGTGCAGTGAGCATGGCCGCCAGTCTGATCTTCTGTGTCGATTTCGGATACGAGAAAGCGTACGCGGATGACAATGATTCCTTTAAATGGAAGGATGGATGGAAGCTCAACGAGATCATTGGGAAAGTTTTTCCAAGTCAATCTGGACTGACTAGGCCTGTTTCGAAAGATGCATGGAGCCAACCCGATCTCAAAGAATGGTTCTCTGCGGACAATCTGAAGAAGAAGATCAAAGGACTCTCCTTCGAAGCAACAGATGATCTCAGATACCATCTCCGTTTCGATCGGCACGCTAGGGTCCTTCAGGTCTTTCAAGGCACAGCTGTTATGAAACAAATCTTGTTGGCAAGCCAGACAGATGCAAATGCCTGCTTCATACCTAGAGCGCTCGCAGTCGAGTTCTGCAATACCATCTACAGTCTGCTCTTCGATTTTGACAACGGTGCCTCATACAAGATTCTCGAAGGACTTGTCCGGAGGAACGGCTTTTACGAGGACCTCAAGTCTTACCACTCAGCACTCCATCAAAGCGATATTGAAAACGACGACCAGTTTCCGTACTTCGGTTGTCGTCTCAATATACTACTGGAGGAGATGCAGGACCCTAGCCCCGCTAATTGGTTCGAGAGGTTGTTCGACAGCGGCGAGAAAAGTGCTGAGCGAAGGATGCTGATGATGACGATGATTGGTGTTGCCATTACTGCTGTGAGTTCCACGCTGAACCTGATTGTGGCGAGCTACCAGGCGTATGTTGGGTACCAGGCATGGCAAAGCCAGGCGAGGGAGCAGTGACCTCGGCAGGGAGCCTATGAACGGTTTGTTCCAGTCGTGCAGAGAGTTGACTTCGACCTTGCTATGCAGTCAAAGGTACTGTACCAGGTGAACATCTTACTTACGCGGTTACTAAGCAGCTGTATGGCCCATTGGACTCTGTCTCAGGTAGCAGACAGAAGCCGGCCAGAAGGCCAGGATCTTTGAAAATAACAAGAGGTAGTTAGAATACTCCTTTGTGTTCCGATTATTCCTCTGAGTGCTACAATGATCCTTTGTTGTAGTTGACTTTTTTCCCATGACGCAGGAGACTCCAGGAGGCTGTTCTTCGCACGAGAAAGAGTCGACTGACTGGCGCAACCAGCTCCTGGAGCGTCCATCCTTGGCTGAACCAATTGCTTCCCCAAAAGGATGCCTCCTAGCTGCTGCGCTGGAACGCATCTGTCGCAGAAGATACTGAGACATCTGACAAGAAGAAGTAGCATCAAGCTGCGCTCTTATATTACTGGAGCATCGAGTTGTTTGCCCTCGAGCGCTCGTTGTTGTCCTATCTGTCGATGCAGCACGTGTTAATTTACAAGTACCGCAGCCTATCCCAAGCCGCCTATTTGGCACAGAACTGTAGCTTTTCATAGCCTTCTTCTTTTTTTCTTGTAGGTTCTTTCTAACACGTCTTTGATGAGGATCTAGGAGTCGCTCTATTAGTGCGACAGGATAGTAGAGAAGACTAGGAGACTTAAGTAATAGCACTAATAGAATAAACAATAGCATAGTTAACAATGTGCTTTGTAGTGTTAGAGGCTAATATGCTAGAAGAGCACAAGCTGTAGAATAGATGCGCACTGCTTATGTCTATGTATAAGCGCGCTAGACACAATCAAAACTTCTAGAAGAAAAGGTGTCCCATTACACCGTGCGTCCCGGGTCGCTTGGATTGACATTACCCACTGTCTTTCTTCCGCCCAACACAGCTCGCAACCACTTCCGCAAACCCTTCTCCTTCTTCTTCTCTTTATCTTTCCTCTCTTGATCTACAGCCGTTACGTTCGCACGCCGCTCTCCATCTGCTAACAACATAGTCATCATTCTAGCGTGTCCATCTCGCCGATCCTCAACCCCAACACGAATACTACCGGCAATGAGATTCTCAGCACAAGTGCTACGGAAGGATACGCTGGCTGTGTTTAAATCTTGTAGTGACGATAAGCCTTCTGGCGTTGTTGGTGAGTCGATTGTGAGACCGCGGGAGTGAGTGGAAATTGTTGTGTCTGGTGCTGTTTGGGGAGTGCTATCCGGGTAGGCATGAGAGCTACCTGGCCTGTATGAGATAGATGGAGAAGACTCAGAACTCGATGGATGACCCACCTCGCGATTTTCGGGTGCTAGGCCTGGATTCGCGCTTAGCGGTCGTTCTTCGACGACGACAGTGAGGCGGTTCGATTGGTAGTGGTCCTTCTCTGGTATGTTTGCCTGAACATTCTCGTCGTCAAATATGAATTTCCAACCCAAGTTTTTGGGAGTCTGCGGCGCCTTCTCTTGCGTGACACGATGTCGAGATGGATGCCGTGGACGCAAGTTCTGGACAGTCTTCTCGTGCCATTCTTCGCGTAGCACGTCGTACTGGTCGCTCAATCGAATAAGCTTTGGGTGCGAGCTGCCATAGTTCGATCGCTTGTGTTGGTCTCCAAACACGATGTTTTCGTTCTGCAACATGCGTTTGAGCACTTTCAGATCCTGCCAGAGATCTTCACCACTGCCTCCGTTGGAATCCTTGCCAGTGAAGAACGAGTTCCACTGCACATCGTACATAGCCCCGAGGCGAATCATTTGCTCAAGGTCTTCATTCATTGGAGGGTTTCCGTATGTGAGCATCTCTCCTTCAGCAGTGAACGTTGTCCCCATCTCCTGAAGCTGACCTCGAAGATGGAGGATCTTGCTTAGGTCGTCTAGGGTCGGTGCGCTCTTAGAGTCTTGGTGAAGGGTAAATTCAACTTTCCTTCGATCGCACTGCTCCGAGACTGACGTTGTTTCACAACTTGAGCTGGGGTGTGTCACCGCTTCATCCTCTTGACTGTATTGCGAGTCTGATGATGAGCTGCTTGTGTTGGAGAAGCGGAACTGGTTGTTCGGGGGAGGTTTGTACATGGTTGGTGGGCTGATGGCATAACGTGTTCGACCAACTGGCCGCATGGGAGAGCGTGGAGGAATTGGAGGTAGCGGCCGGTCTGGTGGCGGAGACAACTTTCCCATTGAGCGCAGGCGTGGCAGTGATCGTTGTGGTGAAGCACGCAATTGATGATCCGAGCGAACACGATAGAGAGGATGGATGAGCTCAGCGTGTGGGTGGTCTCGATTTGAGTTGGAGGCCATGATTGCAGACGTAGAACTTTCTCTGGAGTGGATGGGTTGCATTGGAGTATGAGACGGTTGTTAGGTTGAAGTTGAAAATCCCTTGAGAGGATCTGGAGCTACCAGAGACACGCTCGGCCTGGAAGTCGTTCAAGAACGAGCCAATGCTAAGCTCTGGTAGGTGTTTGGTGAAAGATCTTGCGATTCGATGCGGTTAACTCAAGACGCATTGTGAAAAATGCCTGCAGTGCAAAGCAAGATGCACCGCCGTTTGTAGATACCATGTGACGCTCCCCTTTTACTCTACAAATTCCGTTATACAATAGAGCTCAGAAGGCTTTCACTGCGCATGCTAATTTATGTTTTTTATCGACACGCCTGTTTGGCTTGATCCTTCACTGTCAGCCTACTCCACAAGTCTCTACCAGTCGGGTCTTTCATCTCCAACCTTCCTTGCGGCCTCCACACGTTCGTACCGGATCATGATCAGCATTGGGTATTCAAATATGTACACCTCCAAGGCTCATCTTCGCTTTCGAATGAACTGTCGCAACGGGTCACTAGCTCCTCAGGAGTCGAGCGCAAAACCAGTCCCGAGATTTCGCATCCGTCTGTCTAGACAAGAAGCTCCTGCGTTATATTCACGCTCAGACTGTACTGCCCGCCAACACATTGCAACGTCCGGGATGTTGCCCACAGATGCTTCTAGGAGAGATCGAATCAGCAGGCCTGATGAGCATGTGGAGCAAGAGACTCAAATCGCGACACTAGAATCACAACCTGGTGTCATCAACACTATCACAAGGCGCCCATTATCTGGCGCAAAGTCAGTCGCACAGCTCAAACAACAATTCGAGCAGCTCTCAAGGGGCAACAGCGAACAGCAGAAGCAACGGCAAAGTATACCGAACAAAGCAACTTTCGTACCAGTAGTACCTCCGGTCAACGCACAAACAGTTGAAGCTGGGCAGGACGTTGATGCTACAAGTCGTCGTTCGATTGAGGGTGCTCAAAAGTTGCCAGCTCTTAGCTTTGATTCGAATGATAACAAAGATGAGCTGCTACGTCCTACTGTGTATACTGTTAGCGGTAAGCAGTCCCAAATATCTTCGACCAATACTCTGCGGCTTAGCCAGTCCGTAGTCGCGGCAGACAAAAGGGGTAGCCTCATCGGGACTCTGCATGAGACCACGAAGACACGCACCCGATCTTGTCGAATCCTGGCCGGACACGATGATGGGGTCAAGGTGATCGACTTTGCAAACATACATCCTGGGAAGAGGCCGCAATCCCCTGCAGATCCCAGCTTGAAGCGCGTTCGATTCGCATCGAAGGTTGAACATATGCCATCAATTCCATGCAATTCCGGATCAGATGACTCGCCCGCCTCAATCAGGGAGCCTACCGATACCGAAGAGTACAAGTCAAACACTGTTTGGAGCGACACTGCTGTTCAGGTCCAGCGCGAGTCTTCGAACCTGAACGTCAAAGACCTGTCGTATCTTCCAGCTCTGGCGTACGCACCTCCTGACCAGACGGCACAACGTACAGTTCAAGGAGATTGCAATACATCGACCGATGAAGGCGCTTGCACGCAAAAAGGAGCTCCACAAGCCAGTGGGACACAAGAATCGACGTGTCCGCGAAGCCTAGTAAGTGAGAGCTTCGCACCGGCCGGTAATTCTGCTCACATGGCGTCTCTTAGTGTTGCCGACGGTCATCACGACCTCGATCCTCGGGTCCTGTAGATATCTCTCATACAGACGCTTCGAATGGGTCGCATGCGATGGACAAGCATGAATCGTCAACGCCTCCTCAGAATGGATATCGTAAGTTTGCCGATCTGCGGAGCCACTGGTTCGCAAAGCAGCGTCGTAGTAGCGGCGAGAATAAAGCAAATATAATACCACGGCAGCATCAAGTACCTACTTTACGTTTAAGCGAGCGATGGTTCTTGTTCGTCCTGCCGAGATTATGGTGATGAATGATGGCGATTATTTGGTGACAATTTTCGGTCACTATCACCTCTCAGTGAGCACAAAAACGAGTGTGAGCATCAAGGGTAGCGAATTGTAATAGACATGGTATCATCGAGTAATCGTATTATTATACAGTCGTAAGCGTTTCAGTCTTTTGCCGACTTGGATGGCCGCGTTCCTAGAACACACCTATAATCTACCTCCTCAGCTTGTTGACCTCATCCTTGATGGCGGATGCTGCCTGCTCGCCGAAGCCGCCGAAGTGAGCACCGTAACGGTCCTATGTAAGGTTAGACTATTGCAACAGCAGAGGTCCTTGCTTTCTGTACCTGCTCAGAGCCGGTTGTGCCCTTCTGTGCGGCCAGGAACTTGGCGCGTTCCCAACCATCGTGGCCAAGGCCGTGGCTCTTTGCTTTGCTGGCGTTGCCTCCTGAGCTAATGATGCTCAAAGCTGCGGCTCTGACAGGGTCGAAAGCACCCTCGAAGTGAGCGGCGTAGCGGTCCTGCTCAGCACCGTTGCCCTTAGCATACAGGGCCCTCTCAGCCGCCGACTTCGCCTTGTCGTAACCTGACTGTGCCTCTGCCTTAGCCTTGTTGTAGCCTGACTGGGCTTCCGACTTGGCCGCATTGTAGCCTTGCTGTGCCTCCGCCTTAGCTGTGTTGTAGCCAGACTGGCCGATACCGAGGTGTTGACCGTAGCGATCCTGCTCGGCGCCACTGCCCCGGGCATGTGTGATGTCGTGAATACCCTCCCTGATCTTCTCACCAGCCTGGTGTCCGATCTGGGAGAAGTGCTCGCCGTAACGGTCCTGCTCAGCACCAGAAAGGCGTGATGTGGTGACGTCGGGGTTGACAGGATGTGTCGCCGCGGCGCTCTTCTCGTCGCTGCTGAACCAACCCATTGTGATGTGAGAATTTAGAAATTGGAATTTGGTTTGATGGAAAAGTGTTGTTAAGGTGCAATTGAAGGTGTGAGTAGCTTGTAGGAGTTGAGATATCGTCCGACCTGGAGCTCAGCTGTTAAGTTATGAGCTTAGCAATGACGTCAGCCTCGCCAAAACCCCTGCTTTTCTCCCCAGCCAAACGGCTGCTCGTCATGGGAAGGTCACTACGGATGCGGCTCAGGAATTCAACCGAATCAGAATCCATCGCAAAATGAGATAGGGTGACACGGGTCCTTGCAATTGTCTCATTCTATCGTTAATACATGCCTATGCAGCCTACCTACGCTGAAGGCCATATGTCACACTTTCCCTGCTTCTACGAGCTACAAAACATAAATGTACACCAATTATTGTCGATTTTCGAAGCAATAATCGACACAAAACTTGTTCTTTTTGTGTGATCACGATGACCTCATTCTTGGCGGACCCACAAGAGACAGCTTCACCCAATTCCATACATTCCACCTGCCGTACCTCGGCACCATTTTTTCGGCCAGATGCTAACCTTGGAGTAAAGTGTTCTGCTCTTTAGCTTGTGACAGAGCGCTCTCTTGTTCCCTCACCAAGTTCAACAACAGCTCCGCGTTGAGCGCCATCTCTACGATCAACTCCAAGCGCCGATCGTCTGAAGTGGTTTGAAGTGCTTGACGGATCTGCGTGGAGCTAGGCTTCGTACCAACATCGGAGTTTCGTACATTATGAGCGGGGATGTACTGAAGCGTGGCTTGTGGATAATAATTATGGCGGCAGATCCAAGAAGTTCCGCTATCCTGGAGGCAAGTAATGAGATGCTGCAATTGGAGTCCCTCGTTGGCTTCTCTTGATTGCTCGGACGTAAGCTGGACTGACTGGGCCTCATCTGGGTACAGAAGTGTCAGAAATTCAGAAGCACGCAGCGAGCCATATTGAATACGCTGAATGAGCTGATCGTCCCCTTTTTTGGTTGGAGACCACGCATCGTAATGATACAGAGGCTTAGGCACTCTACCCTCGCTGTATCTGATGGCATTTTCACCACCAGCTACCACGAAAAACTCCAGTTCAAACCCATCCTGAGCTGCTTGTTGAGTCAATGCTTTTTTCATCGTACGGAAGCTCCGCGAATATGTATGCACCCACGCCCACTGCATGAGTAAATCATCTTGCCAGAGAGCACCACGTTCCACTCGTGAGAAAACAAGGGGGTTGGTCTCACGTCGCAGCTTCCTGCTGACATCGACAGTCGGTGTAGGTAATATGAATGCTGCGATAACATTTGTGAGATCTGTGCGAAAAAACGTGTGGGTCAGCAAGGTTTTATGTCCAATGTGCGGTAGATTGAACGAGCCACGATATAGCAGAATTCGGTTGACAACGCTTTTTCGCAGATAGGGACCTGAGGAAGTAGGAGAGGGTAAAAAGATAGATGTCGGAGACTCTCCGTACGCTTGAAGCAGCGCAGCCTTTATGTACGGCTCGAGCTCTGCTGTGGCAGATGGTGCAGGATCATCAGCTTCAGATTGACAGTTTTGCAAACAGTCTGACATCTGGCCCATGACTTCTGGATTAAGAAACGATCAGCTTGGTGCTCGAATAGAAATCAGGCACCAGACACATCTTATGTTATCTCACCTTACCGAATGATTGTTACTCTGTACGCAAATAGTTTGTTGGTTAACGGATCACAAGAGCTGGATATCTCTAGAAATGTCGATCATTGTTCGAACTGAAATATCTCTGTAGAGTGTTAGATGCAAGTCATTCAGTACCTGATTATGAGTCAGTGGAGTTGTCTTTGTTCATGATACTGGTGTGGCTTTGGCTTTCATTCTCAGCGATCGCGATTCTCATCACCATGAAGCAGTCGGTACTGTTCAGGTATAGATCAAGGAGCGAAACCTGATGCTAGCCGTACGATAATTCTCAGTCTTGTTTGGAAAGCACACTGTAACTATTCGATTGATCCAAATCTTATCATGGGTCATGAGAGCTACATATGTTCATTTGCTATCATTAGCGGTTGAGGGAGATATACTTTGGGCTTAACGCAGGCCAACACAAGCACGGTGCTTAAATTTGTGTTGCAAGAACTCCATACGCCGTACTTGTTGTGACTTCGTCTAGGGCGACTCTGGCACAACGATTTTTATGATCAAGTGAAGCGAGGCGGCGCAGCTGCGACCGAGCGGAAGGAAATTCACACAGCTTGAGCTGATCGCGGTTAACGGAGACTTAGGATTGCTTCTACATGATCAAACACGTTATTATATTAGCATCTTCCATCGAAAGGACGTAAGTATTATTGAGCAATAGAGGAGCAGACACAATTTCCCTGGATTGTCTTGGAGATGAACCCTTGCTTTTGATACCCCTGCATATCAAAGCAGAAGCCTAACATCGCTTAGCATGGTGTAGGTAGGCTGTGTTTGCCACACTGGTTTTACCTGCAAGCTTCAACACTCTACGTAACGGAACACCTTACCCAGGACGACCTTCGTGCTATTGCACTGTGAAAATCACCCACGCTCACACCAACACTCAAATGTAAGGCCTGAATATCGTTGTAGTTGGGAAGCATGCTTAGCTTATACAGCGCAGTGCTCGAGAGTGGTGTGTGTTGTGCAAGGTCTCTAGACTCCCCAATACCAGATCTGCCACATATCATGATTCGCTTCTCACGCTTGGGACAACGCCTCACGAAAGAGTCGCCGATATTGGGGCTGGGACTAGTGCGCTCTCTGTCAGTCTCGAGGGCTAGGGCTTTCGTGCATTCCTTGACGAACTTTCGTACTCAGAACCGGGCTTACTGCACCACTCCGGGAGACAATAAGTTTACGAGGAGTTTTTACCAATACGGAGAAGAAATCAAGTTCGATTCTTCTTATCCACCTGGAGGCTACAAGTTTCTAGCTTCTGGTAACGCCTTCCTCACCCGGCGCTGTCGTGAGCTCGGGCAGAAGCTATATGCTGTTTATCGCCATAAGACTCGAAGACGGCCGGCTCATCACATAGGTATCTACGTGCCAAAAGACGTCTTGGAGCGAGCGAGATGTGATTTCCAAGCAGAAAGAGCAAAAACCGATGAAAAGTTGTGGCAAACGATTGACAAATGTTATCCTCTGATCCCAGCTGCTGACCGCAAAGCTCTCCACCGCCTCATTCTTTTGAAGTCTCGTAAAACAATTGGAACAAGATCGAAATCCTGCGTCAGAGAAGGAGCTTATGACTACGTCCGTGATCGATATACAGAAAGGAAGTCTTTGCAGACCAGCAAAGACGGTGACCACCGCGAAGCATTTGCTCAGATACGACGGAGAATTCAAGAGATTCTGATATCTTGGGGTGAAGTGATTAAGAGTGAGGAAATGAACAAGTCAATCGAAGGCAGATAAGGCATTTTACTGGGCGAGAAAGGCTCTGATTTTTGAATCCTACGGTCAAGCATGAGACATTTACTGCTACGATGCAGAGCTCTTTATCAGCAATTTATCTCAAAGGATTCGTTGGAGGCTCTGTATCGTATGTATTGATGTCTGTCATGGCGAGTCTTTCAGTCATTAGGCCGCTTGAAACGCGCTCAAAATACCAAATTCATCAAGTCTTAGAAACTGGACCAAGAAAAGAAATGCTGAAGCGTAACCACTGATGGTGAGAGTGGAGCAGCTTGACTATGACAAGTTACAACAGACGTTTTGCGTTCTTGTCGAGGTTGTGTTAAGTTCGTGGTTAGCGAAAGACAATGAGATAGCATTACGCTTATGTGGTTAGCGTATTTGAGTATTTCACACATTGACTCCTGCGACCTTTCGTCACCTCAACACCACACTCCATTCGATCTGCTGATCTTCGCTGCACGTTGTAAAGAGGCCGTGCACATGAACAGGCTTCGGAAGAGAGCTTCCCCTCTTTCCATTGCACCCGGGTCAGCACCAAACCTCAACACTTTGCCTCTAGGCAACCAGGCTGGAGTCTGATTGACGCTTTCCGCCATCCGACAGCGGCTCCTAGCTCGAGGCTGGGGAGAAAGTATAGATCGATGCGATGCACGGTGTGTTCATCCAGCGTCGGTAGGAATCTCGGTCCTCGTTTGGTGATGTCAAGTTCGCAACTAACGCGGCAACCCCGCAATTAACCCTCGCCGGTTCACGTCGCGTATGGTCCGCATCATGGCGGTACCTGACGATCTGACAAGTATCCTGCTGTCGTCCCCGGATTGGACTCCGCTGCATCTGCAAGTGCGGGTTGAGCTGTTGTGGAGGATGTCACGAATGAATTTCTGTGGTTCCCACAAGTTCCGCACGGTTGAACTTGAGAGAGTTTAAATAGAGAAGAGATGGTACAACATGAGATCAACCAAGCTTTGGCTGTTTGACTGCTAAGCTTTCAGTCGAGATGATATTTGTCAAAGCTTTTGCTTCAGCGGCGACGCTCGTTGGTTTCGTAATCGGTCAGTGAATCCTGCGGTTTCAAAAGCTTGACTATTGATATTGATAAACATCAGGTCAGAGTCTTGCACCCTCCGGGACTGATCGTGTCATCCCGACTCTTGCCCCTCAGATCAATGCTCTGCCAAGTCTAACACCAACCATCTACGACGATAGCGCACCGGACTCTCAAGCCTGTCCCGGCTACAAAGCCTCTAATGTGGCCAACAACGAACATGGCTTCACTGCTGACTTGTCAATTGCCGGTGCCAGCTGTCAAGCGTACGGAAACGACATTGCAGACTTGACACTAGAGGTCTCTTACCAGGCCAAAGAGCGCTTGAATGTCCGGATATACCCGAAAAACATTGCACCAGCTAACAACACACAATACATCCTTCCGGCCTCTCTCGTTGACCAGCCTGAGTGGGATGGTAAGACTACCGCAAACTCGAGTGACCTTGTGTTGGAGTGGAGCAATGACCCTTCATTCCAGTTCAAGGTCTCACGTACTAGCACTGGGGAGGAACTGTTCTCGACTTACGGTCATGTCATTGTCTACGAAGACCAATTCATTGAACTGGTCACAAACATGGTCGATGTGAGTGGGGATGTCTAGTAACAGGAATGGGCCAACAGCTGACGCTATGAGCAACAGGATTACAACGTCTATGGTCTTGCGGAGAACGTCCATGACTTTCGTCTTGGAAACAACCACACACAGACCTTCTATGCTGTAGATGCAGGTAATACCATTGATGGCAACGTGTATGGCGTAATCCCATTCTACCAGGAAACTCGTTACGGACAAAACGGTTCGGCCACTACTGCCCATGGCATGTATGCTCGCAATGGTGAGGTCGAACCGAGCACAGTGTGGTTACCATTACTAACTATTGTCAGCACACGGTCAGGAATGGCTGCTTCGTGAGAAGACCATCGCTTACCGTACCTTGGGCGGGAGCTTTGATCTCTACTTCCTCAGTGGTCAGAAGGATGATGGATCGTCAAGTGCTTTGACGACTATTTCCCAATTCCAAACTGGTTGTATCGGTACGCCAGCCATGCAGGTTAGTCTGCGTGGACTGTGTGATTCTTAGTTGTCACTAATATGATGTTAGATGTACTGGACTTTCGGCTACCACCAGGCTCGCTGGGGCTACGAGAACATCTCTGTAGTTCAGGCTGTCGTCGACGGCTACAAACAGGCCAACGTTCCACTTGAGTGCCTGTGGAACGATCTTGACATCTATGACCTCTACCGCGACTTCACCAACAATGACGTCACATACCCTCTTCCAGCGTTTGCCAATTTCATCGAGAGTCTCCATGCGAACAACCAACACTACGTTCCAATCATTGATAGCAACATCTACGTATCGAATCCTGACAACGCCAGTGATTCGTATGCACCCTACGAACGCGGCGCACAGCTACAGACGTACATTCGGGACCCTACTACTGGAGACTTCTACTATGGAGATAACTGGCCCGGGTTCAGTGTCTGGGCTGACTGGCTTCTGCCCACCTCACAGGCATGGTGGACGAACGAGATCGTCCAGTGGCACAAGGGCACACCCTTTGATGGTATCTGGATTGACTTGAGCGAAGCGTCTTCTTTCTGTGCTGGCTCATGTGGCAACGGCCGTCTTACTGAGAACCCGGCTCATCCACCTTTCCTTCTGCCAGGCGACCCACTTACTTTCGACTTCAACTACCCAGAAGGCTTCAACATAACCAATGCCACTGAGGCTGCTTCCGCTGCTGCTGCTTCGTCGTCGCAGGCCTCTGCAGCTTCCGCCTCTCCTGTTCTCCCAGTTGCTACTACCACGACGCAAGGCAGGACCGAACCAACACCAGGCGTGCGAAACCTTAACTTTCCACCTTACGTCATCAACAACGTGCAAGCAGGTCATGCTTTAGGCAAGAGTTCAATCGCACCCAATGCCACTCACAACGATCAGTACAACACGACCGAGTACGAAATGCACAACCTGTTCGGCTTGCAGATCTCAAACGCAACTTACCACGCATTACTTGAGGTGTTCCCCGGACGCAGGCCTTTCACTGTGGGACGTAGTGTTTTTGCCGGCAGTGGTAAAACGACGAGCCACTGGGGAGGTGACAACACCAGCACCTGGGGCAGCATGTTCTTGTCGATCTCCCAAGCCTTCACCATGATGATGTCTGGTATCCCCATGTTCGGCGCAGACACCTGTGGGTTCGCACGCAATACCGACTTCCAGCTTTGCTCTCGATGGATGGAACTCAGCGCCTTCTTCCCATTCTACCGCAACCATAACGTCAAGGCTACGATTGGTCAGGAAGCTTACCGGTGGTCCTCTGTTGCCGAATCTGCTCGTCGCGCTATGGCTGTGCGCTACAGCATGCTAGGCTACATGTACACTCTCTTCTATCACGCACACACTAAGGGAGAGACTGTTATGCGCGCTCTTGCGTGGGAGTTTCCCAACGACGAGTCGCTGCGCGAGACCTTCAATCAGTTTATGCTTGGTCCCTCTATCCTGGTTACCCCTGTGTTAGTACCAAACGTCGAGACTGTTCAGGGTGTTTTCCCTGGTATTGGAGAGGGTGAACGCTGGTACGACTGGTACACACTTGCTGAGGTCAACGCTCAGGCCGGCGAGAACGTTACGATGCAAGCACCACTCGAACACATCAATGTCCACGTCCGGGGTGGAAGCATCCTTGTGCTCCAGGAGCCTAAGTTGACAACTGCTGAGACGAGGACAACGCCTTGCAGCCTTCTTGTCGCTCTCGACAGCAACACTGCGGCCACTGGTGATCTTTACCTAGATGATGGCGAGAGTCTCCAACCGAACGCAACACGCTTGGTGCAGGTATGTTCATCCACAATCCCCGTATTACAAATTCACTAACACGCTACGCAGTTCTCGTACACCAACAATTGCCTCTCCTTCACATCTGAAGGCTCCTTCCACAGCGCCCCAGCACTCGCCAATATTACCATCGCTGGATTACATGAACAGCCCAAGAACGCCTCGCTGAAGACTGGGGGCCAGGAGTGTGATTCTTCTAAGCTAAGCACATCGTTCGATAGTGGTGTGCTCAGGATCTCGGGTCTGAACATGTACACTGCCGGCGGTGCTTTTGAGCAGGATTTCGAGCTTACATTTAATTGAGTGTCTAGATAGGAAGCATGGTGTAGCGTAGAGTCTCCGCACAATGGCAATTCAGTGAGACTAGGAATTTTTTGAACTCAATTGTTTACCTGCACTTCCGACGCCCTCTTCGCTACATGCACGCCTAATACTGATATGTATCAGAGTCATGGTACTCGTACGATCGAAAACAAAACTCAAATACCACAATAAGGATCCGTCTTTGTTGTATGCGGCTCGGAGACGCATGAGCACCGTGATGGACCTGCCAAGAGTGGAATTGCTTGGCTACCGTGCTGCTACCACCTCGAAAAGTGAGTATGGCCGTATGAGTTGTAAGACTTTCAGAATTTTGTATCATCTCGTCATGCTCTTCTTTTCCGGATTTCCTGTGAAGTCTCTCCGGTGATGGCAGTCTCGATCGAATACATCGTCGACATTGGATCATGTATGCATGACATTATGAGGAAACTTCGCGTTCGCGGAGGTCTCATCAAGGTAGTGCAATCGTATTCGTAATTGAGAGAATCGTGTGTTCTCTATTTGTATGATATGTGAGTGGTTATCCTACTCTGGAAACCGTTCTTTCCTCTTTTTTACAATTCCTGTCGTAATGCATTACATTCCACCTTCCTTCCAAAACCCAACATCTACAAGAACAAAGCACCAACACCGCCCAAAACGACAGCCAAGAAACCCTGCTGGCTCACACCGACCGAAGATGCAGCACCGGCGAACTGGGAAGGACTCGCGCTCGCGGATGCCGAAGCGCCAGCATTGCTAGCTGTGGAAGCTCGCGAAGCGGTTCCGGACTGGGCAGGGGCGGTGGTGGGCTCGGCGACGCCGGACGGACAGTGCCAGTGGTCGCCGTGAGGCTCGCAGGTAGCGGCGGTGACTGCATGCGAGTGGTCGTCCTCGTCGTCGTGGCTGTGGGATGCGGAAGCTGAGGGAGCGGCAGTGGTGGCGGCAGAGACGGCAGATGTGATGGCTGGTGCGGCGGAGGGAGCATATGTGGGCTCAGCTACGCCAGCGGGGCAGTGCCTTGAGGATGTTAGTTTTACAGTTCGATTTATTGTTCCAGCGGGTTACTTACCAGTGGTCATCATGGGGCTCGCATACGCCGCTTGCGGTAGCAGAGACAGTGTCGACGGAAGCTTCAGCAGCTGGGACAGTGGTGGGCTCAGCAACACCGGCGGGGCAGTGCCTGGTTGAATGTCAGTAAAGTTGAGAGAAAGTCGAGTATCTACACACCAGTGATCGCCATGAGGCTCACAGCCCACACCAGTAGCAGTGTAGGTATCCTGGGCCGCGACGGCAGCGACGATGGTGAAAATGACAGCGGAAACCTTCATCTTGAACTGTGTTGGACCGGTATGTCGTAGCGACTGTAGTGGTTGGAGAGTGTGCAACGAAGGACTGTACCGGGCGCGTGTTTCGTGTAATATGAAAGTAAGGTTACTCTCTATGATTTAAATGTTTATACCGTTCTCCACGCGCTTGTGGTAGTACCGCAGAACGCTAAGCTGGACCCATAGCCAAGTCCGCGGGATGCCTTGGCAATGGACATCGGGGTACTCATATTGCTGCAAACCCCAAGAGAAACCGGCTGATTCGTGAGTTAGGGCTCGAATGGCTGATTGTCGTTGGCTAGGACGGCGGAATTGCCGTGCTGAACGTTAGGCGGCGTAGGAAAGGATTGTTGGGCGCAAAGATCTCCCCTTGGCGTGTGTATATCGTTGGTGGGAAAGTCGGACATGGCCGCATTTGGCGGGAGGGCTTTACTGAGAGGCAGAAGTTCAGTGTGGGTGCAACTTTGCGGCAAACGATTGTCGTGGAAACGGTGTGGCGAGATGGATATCACAGTTGAGCTTATTGCTACCAGACATCCATTGAATGAAAAACAACGCTAACGCAGGTACAAGTAACCATTAATCGCGAAATGCGCAGAGCACCAAATAAAAGCCAACGTAAATCTTCTCAACAGCCAATACCCAAACACTCACCTCACCCACCCAACTCTTACTTCCACCTCCTACTTCCAACTCACACAGCCCAACAAAAGCAGGGTCGAAAAGTGAAACCCTTTAACAGACATCTTTTCCCATCAAAGCCCATCCAACACAACTACCCCCCATCCCCAAAACAAAAAGCATTATAGATTCCCAATACACGTGTTCCCACGCCTAAAGCCCAGCATCTTAGTCTTTCTCTGTTAGCAGAGCAAGGAACGATGATATGAGGGGGCAAGGTTTATGTCGATCTAACGCAGCGAGCTGGGAAGACTGTTGTGGAGAGTTATCAGAGAAGATGTGTTTTGTTTCATGTTGGTTCGTGTGTTGTTGATTGGTAGTCTAGTGGGGAAGGATGTTAGAGGGTGGGAGTATGTTTGCGCAGTCGAATAGTTGTTTAGGGTGTGTGGGGATATCTTCTCCGCCTTCTTTTGATGTGTGTGTTTTTTTGTTGTTCCTATTATCATGTGCCCTAAGTGTCATTTTGTGAGATGTGGCTTCACGGTTTGGTGGTCGTGTTGCTTTCTGTTGGTATTGGAGTGTATATTCGAGGGTCTTGATGAGGGTTGAATGATGTTGTGGCATCATAGTTAGATGGGTGAGTGAACGGCGGCATCTAAGTGGATGTCTGCGGGTAAAGAATCACGGATTTAATTATTTGTAGATTTAATTGAACCACAACTTTCAACTTCAAGCCCACGTGAATATCAAACCATTTCTCCTTCCCAACAAGCTAAGCTAGCTACTTGACTGTCGCCCATTCACCAACTACTCCTCCTCCTCCTCCCCCGTCCAAAACAACCACGCCACAACGATAAACAGCTTCAGTCCGACCGCCGTCCACAAGGCCCCCGCAAGCCCCACACCGCTATGCGCCCAAAGCCCACCTATACACGCCCCGAACAGCAACAGCAAAGGCGCGCCGATGCGGCGGTTGCGCTCCACGTTATCCCACGCAAACAACTTAGGATCAGAGAACAAATCACAGTAATTACTCGTCAGCACCACGCTCGTCAGCCCGTTGAACTGCAGCGCTCGGCTCGTCACCGCCTGCCCGCTGCTCTGGAACGCCACGGCCGCTAGTGGTAGCAGAACCTGCCAGTGCAAGTTCTCTCTCACGTGAGCGCCGAGGGTGACGATGAGGGCGGCGAAGAGGATGAAGAGGAGTTGGATGCCGTAGGAGGCGATCAGGACCCAGCGTTTCTTGGGGGAGAAAAACCGGTGGAAGCGCGCGAATACGAAGGAGCCGATGCAGAAGGAGACGATGGAGGTTAGGGCTTTGAGGTAGCGGATTCCCTCGTGGGGAGCGACGAGTCCGAGTCCAAGATAGACGGTGTTACCTGGGGAGTGTGTGAGTTTGTTATGTTCATCGTAGCACATGTTACTATACAGAAAGAAAAAGACGTGACTAGGAAAGGTATGAAACACGTGATTCACGCTCGCTCGCTTACTCACCCGTCTGCATGCTCACGAAACTGCCCCAAATGAACACGGCCGAACTGTCCAACACACCCGTGATAATGTACCCAAAAAGTAGCACAGCGTCCGCCCAATTACGACTCACATCCTGCTTGAGATGTCGACGCAAATAAGACGGACCCGAGTTTTTGGCGGCCACGGAGCCGAGCAACGGCGTTTCCTCGTCCGAGGCGCCACGTGCTGTGCGGCTGGCCATGAAGAGAGATTGGATTGGATAGGGCAGGATTGGATTATAAGGGAAGGTGCTGCAGTGTGAGACGTCGAAGGGGGCGGAGGAGGTGCAGTATGACAGGCGGTTAGATAATGATATGTTGGATTAGAGAAGGCTAGCGGGCCGGACGGCGCGAAATCTAGACTATGTTTTGCGCTGAACAGGTTCCCCCACTCAGACTACACTGCTTCTTACATGGCCGGCACGGTAGATCTACAGGCACACGTCAGCTTAAGCTTTGCAGCAAGCCTTGCGTGCCGCGGCTGCTCCGGCAATTCAAGGATAGCGCTGGGTTGGCGCAGCTGGCACCTTCTGTATGAGGGCACACAGAGGAAGGCGGGCGGTTGTGATGCTGTGATTCGCGTTGGTGAAACTTGTTAAGTGCGAAATTCATTAACTGCCGTGCGGTGCGGGGAAGAGGGCGCGAGGAGTGTGATGGTTGCGGATGGCGGGCAGCCAATACAACGCCATGGTATGCGTGTTTGCCGTGTCGTCATTGGTACATCGACCGCGGATCAGACGGGATGGAACCGTGCAGGCTGCGTGGTGTCGACAGGCAAACAATTGCCGGGCGTGGAATCAAATAGCGACAGTTGCCCGGTTCTTCTGTTGTTGTTGGTATTGTTGGAGACTTGCAATTGAGTCCAATTGAGCAGATACCATGCATCTGTCGAGCTTCATCGTTGCGCTGGGCGCCTGTGGTGCGCTCGCCGCTCCTGTCGAACAACAGCCATTGCCAGGCAATGTGCGACACCATGCGGGCCCGCACAAGGTCGCTGACCCGTATGTGCCTGACAACCGCAACCCGTATGACAAGAAGGTTGATTCGCAGGGCGACAAGCTGCATCCGCTGCCGTGGGTAAGTTGGACTGGACCCAAAACAACAACAACACCAAAAGTGGTGGTATACAAGACACGGAACTGACAATGCATAGCGAAATGGCGACGGCGCAGACATGCTGGGCCCTCGCAACCGGGACCGCGAGAGGCAGAACCCAGATCTAGTCCGTCCTCCCAGCACCGACCATGGCAACATGCCCAACATGCGCTGGTCGTTCGCCGACTCACATATTCGCATTGAAGAAGGCGGATGGACGCGTCAAACCACGGTCCGCGAGCTGCCAACCAGCAAAGAGTTAGCCGGCGTCAACATGCGTCTCGACGAAGGCGTGATCCGCGAGCTGCACTGGCACAAGGAAGCCGAATGGGCCTATGTCCTCGAAGGCAGCGTGCGCATCACCGCCCTCGACACCGAAGGCGGCAGTTTCGTCGACGACCTCGAGAAAGGCGATCTATGGTACTTCCCATCTGGACACCCTCACTCTCTCCAAGGCCTAAGCCCCAACGGCACTGAATTCCTGCTCATCTTCGACGACGGCAATTTCTCAGAAGACTCGACCTTCCTGCTCACCGACTGGGTCGCACGCACGCCAAAATCAGTACTAGCCGAGAACTTCCGTGTCGCTCCAGAAGTCTTCAAGGCCATTCCAGAGAAGGAGAAGTATATCTTCCAAGGCTCCAACCCAGATTCAATCGAGAAAGAGATCCCCAGCAACAGCCCCGGGTACAAAAAGTCAAAGCTGCAATTCACGCATAAGATGCTGGCCCAGGAACCGCTGAACACGACGGGAGGCCAAGTCCGCATCACAGACTCGACCAACTTCCCCCTCTCCAAAACCGTAGCAGCCGCTCACCTGACCATCCAACCCGGCGCACTCAGAGAAATGCACTGGCACCGTGAGTTATTCCCCTTCCTTCCCCTCCCCCATCTCCCGCAT